>OZ005740.1:260059020-260266113 GCA_963930735.1 Dioctria linearis | reverse complement strand
AGACTTAGAATTGTACTAATTAGCAAATGTGCTATTATCAACATCCGAGTAATCAAGTTCTCTAGGTTACTGATTGAGACTTCCCAATCTGCAGACTTATTTTGTTTTTATTTAACGTTTTATAAAAACTATTAAATTTTACGAAATAATAAAACAAAATATTTAAAAATTAATTTCTTGCTTTAAATGTAAAAACATTCACTACAACAATGGACAATGTCTTGCACGCCGTCGTATAATTTCGCTGAATTTCACCAATTACGAATTATAATTGTTTCTTTAAATGTTTGTTTTGGCACGCCGCGCCGATAATATTCTACGAAGCCGTCTGTACATCGAAGGCTTATCAAAGAACCTTTGGCAGCTGTTTTCAATTCCTTCCATCGCGTTTA
Organism: Dioctria linearis; assembly: GCA_963930735.1. Classification (NCBI taxonomy): domain Eukaryota; kingdom Metazoa; phylum Arthropoda; class Insecta; order Diptera; family Asilidae; genus Dioctria; species Dioctria linearis. The sequence continues at coordinate 260,265,721 of OZ005740.1, read as the reverse complement.
CATGAATAGGATCTGTTCTGCTTCAAACACCCGGAGCAAAGCGACACTCATATACAGTTATCCGCGCTTCCTGTTTTCTCTATGGGCTTCAACAACCACGACCTAAATTGGAGCGAAGACCAACTAGGGCCTGCGTTGCTAAATATATCAAATTGAACGCTTCCAGAAATTGTTACGGTTTTTATAAGAGGTGCAGTAGAATAGATGTGGATCCACAATATCACAATATCACAATACCACAATCTTTTCAGTGTTCTTTAGGGGAGGGCCCCCCCCCCCCCCTCCCCTCGCGCCATCTAGCTGGATCCACCCCTGGCTGAGGCTGATGTAGATGTTGTTGCTGCACCTGTAATTGCTGCTGCCCGTTCAGCTCCAGCTCCGGCTTTTGATACTGTTTTTGTTGTTCATTACAAACGTAAGTATGTATTCGACATTTTAGCAGTAGGTATTATTTTAAGATGTGTCACTTTTCTACAAAACCGAATTTAATTCTTAAAAATTTTGTTTTGAGTTGTGCCACTTTAAAAATAAAACTTGTAAAGTATTTATTTAGTAACAAAGAAAAGCGACACAACTTAAGAGCATCCGGCATTAACAGCTAACCTGGCCAACTGCGGTACAAAATTTTAAAAATTCTCTTTTTTAGATAAATTTACCTAACAAATTTAAGAGTTTTTTTTTTCTCTTCTGAAAAGTTGCATTTTTTGATCTGGGTCCCTTTTCTATGTAACATGCGTTAATTACACTTCGAGGCTGTAGTGCCAATTATACAACACAATAAACGAAAGTAATCTAAAAATTGTTAATTTATGTATTAATCAAGCAAAATAAATTTCTGTTTGTTTTTGTTGTTATTATAAGTGTTTACACTCACACTGCGGTTGTAAATATTTTAATTAAATATTCTGAAAATAACTAAATTAAAAAAAAAATTAAATTAGAAACATATCCTGATTTATACTTTTGATATATTTTATATTTATTCCGACATAATCTTATAAGTAAAAAGGTTTATTACTAAGAAACATAATCGAACATCTATTAAACGAACCTGGAAGAATCTTCACATCAGCTAAACAATCTAGACGTAAATACTAATAATGTCATAGGAGAATAGAATTGATATCGAAAGGGACTTATTCATGTTTTAGAATGATAAATATTCCCAAAACATTGAAATGCAAATTTATTTCCTCCATTAAGGTAAGTTTAATTTATTCAACCTTATCCAAAGCTAAACGTTCATAGTGAATTCACTTAATATTATGAGAATGAATCCAGATGCCATTCAAAATTCATTTGAAACTTTGACTCATTAAAATATATCATATTCCACACACATTCTTGGACAAGAATTTAAAAGATAACGAATAGAAAGCCATAACTTGATTAGAAGTTATTTTGTTAATTGTAAACAAATAATATCATTGTGCACAATATTATCAAATTTTGGAGCTAGAGCCGATTGAAATACTTATAGTGACTATCATAATAACCATGGGATTATCGTGAATATTATTTATTGATGTGGTTTGGAAGCGCCCTATGCATCAAGATCAAAGACGATGTGATAAAGTAGCTAATCGTCAAGACTTAATTTGGTTTAGAAAAAGCGTCTATTAAAATGACATATTCCTGGGATCTGGATTAAAGATTTCTCTCTAATAGTAAATTTTCAACTCTGAAAAATTTACAATTTCTTTAAATTATTACATGTTGATTTCTATTTTTGGAATCTGTTGATTACAAAAAAAAAGACGAAAAAAACAGCACGCTTTCAGGTAGAAACCTTGAATTTGTTATCTTATACTAAACACTTGAAAGGGGGACTTACATAATTATGTCCCTTATCGCAAGAACCGAAAATATGAAAGTCACGTGAGATCAAATCTCTCTTCCGTTTTATGGTAATCATTGACAAAAATAATTTGAACATATTCGGAAAGAATCAACAATTTTTCAAACTCGGCTCTGGCCATTGAATTATCGTCTATGAAATCAGTGAAATGAAAATGTAGTTTTCAGAATTCCTTTTGCTAGAATAACGTTAATTTAAAACAATTATTTTTATAGATATAATTTGATATAATTTCTAATTACATTCGCATTCATGTCAGATGCCATAAGGCTCTTCAATTAGGATATCTTTTTGATATTTTATTTTAAAACGATCTATGGAAAAAAGAAAACTAGACTATGGTCAGTCAGGGTTATTTTGATTAACAATGTGTTATTGTTAATAAAAGAAATAGTACTATGCTTGTGCTTACTTGATGTCGATCAAAACCCTTCAGACAAATTTAGATTCCATATAGTGCTTTTCTTAAGAAAAATTATATCAATTCATAAAAATTTATGGTAATCTGGATATTTTAATATACGCTATACAATACAATAACCTTTTGTGAGCATCTCAAAAAGAGACTTGCCAGTAAAACTGATTCATCGTCTATATACTGTACATCCTGGAAAGATTTTCTGTATATAAGAATCAATTTGCTCATCCTGTCTCCCATTTAATCACAATGAAACTATACCCAGTAAGACAAATGGGAGCAGTTCCTATTGAATGTATTTTAGAATGGATTCCAACTTTTCGAGTTAATAATGTGATCCATAACCTATTCAGTTGCGATTCCAAATATATTTTCGGATCTTTCCTCGATAACATGTGCGTTTCGATTAGTCGAATATATCGTGAAAGAAAACTAAATTAATCCTAAGCTGTAAGTTTGAAATGGTAGTGGGATCAGGTGGTATTGTTCAGGTAAGTGAAAATATGGGTTAGAAGCAAAGAAAACATTAAAAGTCGTGAAGTTTATTTAATTTTTAATATATTTGGAAGAACCAGTGAATGAGTATAGAACCAGAAATAATGTAAGCGAATAGTCGGAGCCATTCAGCGTTAATCCATAACAATTCTATATCGATACATTTAAATATTTAAAAATCGACCCCATACCGATTTCAAATGTACCTATGACGATTCACTTATGAAATATATTTCTCAATGATTCAAGAATAAATTTGTAATCGATTAAAAGATCAATTTTCTATTGGGTAATGCTAAAACCAAAGAGCCAAAAAAGCGGACATTGTCCATATAAAATATAATTCACTTTGACACGAAAAAGAATCAATCCTTCGATAGCTAAGAATTTATTCCTTATTTCAGATGAATTCTTTCCTGTTTTACACGCTACGCAAGCAGTAAGTATTTTCGGACTCCATTCCATATAATTTGATATTCAATTTACCCAGGCTGAGGTGTATATCAGTTTGTCTCACAAGATATTTTCTGTATATAAGATTCAATTTGCTCATCCTGTCTCCTTAATCACAATGAAACTATTAAAAAACTTCGAATAATTTTGGACAACAGATAGATTACCTCTCTCTCTCTCTACGATATTTAAAGGATTACGCTTCTATGATTTCTACATAACTGTATTGTACGGAGTATTTTCATTGAGATATCGGGAAGTATACCGGATAAACAGTAATTTAGGGATTACATCACATTTTAGAAAAACGTACCAAGAAACACTCGCACCAACGCAACTCAAACCGTAACTATCTTCGGACCCATTTTATAAAATTTGTTATTCAATTTACTCAGGCTGATAAAAATGTTTGACCCAGAAACCCTTTATAAGATATCGGTAGGCTAACGAGGGAAGAATCGTCATCGCCGATTTCGTCTAAATTCACAGTATATCTAAGGTTTGATTTGAAATAAAACCGACATAGGTGGGAGAACCAGATGGCCGAGCCAAACAGAAATAATGCATAATGTAGGGGAGCCCGGTGTTAAATGAACACTTTTCGGAAAAATTTTGATAGTTACCATCTTGTGGGTATATTCGCAATATTTCCTTTCGTTACAATTATCCATAATCTGTCATGTTTCATATACAAAAAACCAGAAGTCATTATTCCAGTCAGTTTAGGAGCATTTTCCAAAATAAAATTACTTTCAATTATCTGCAAATATGTATAGGTGTGCTACTGAAAAGCCACCACGCCTTATCTCGGCCAAATTGCAACCGATTTTCAAAATTTTTATTGCTAAATTAATTGTGATTTTTTATGATTTTTGAAACAATTACGAAATTTGGACGGCAGTGGGTTACAGAGGCCACTACCATATATTAATATAAAAAAAAATCAAAAAATGAAAAGAATTTTTTCTAGGGTATGGGGTTATTTATTTTATAATCCACCATCTGTGTATTCATCAAAGCCGGATGATAAATTGAATATTAAAAGGTCATTCATATATACCAATACGAAAAAAATCTTATTTCCCGAACTCGGGTGTTCTGAGGGGGGTATGGTAAATATTTCCGGTTTGAAAAAATCCTTATGTTAATTATTTCGTAATTAATTTTTCTCCGATTTTATTAGTACATTTTCCCTCCCCTTCTGATTAATTTGCGAAATTTAATTTTCGACGACCAACATTTCGGTCTGAGAAATCCATTTCGAAATGTTGTTATTCGACTTATCAATTAATCCAATTTTTTATTTTTTTAAGAATGCGGCGTTATCAAGCGATTATCTGTACAAAATCACAGGAGGATCAGATGTCATTTACCTATTTAAAAATAATTAAACCTATACAAATTTTGCATTCCCACTTTTCCCCATCTGCCGGCGCTCTTTCAAAGCTCATGGAAATGGAACTTATAGAATCAGAAATTTACGTATCTCTTCTGTTGTTGAAATTTTACCCGAATAAATGTGGCACTTTTGTTCAAGTACTGTTGGAATTTAACCGCGACAACTCCCGCTAAAATCAAAATACAAAAATCCGGGCTACCCTACATTATGCATTATTTCGATTTCGCAGAGCCAGCTGGAGCTTCCACTTGTGTCGTATTTCATTTCTAGTCAAATCCCCCATATATTGTAAATTTGGATGAAATCAGTGATGACGAGTAGGGACCCTTCCCTTGTAAGTACGGAAAAATTTTCAAAATAAGTCAAACAATCGAAGTCGTATCTGTCCACGTAGCATGAAAGGACTAATCTTCTATATATATATAATATACTAGCACGTGAGGCAACCTCATGAAATTCGTACTACGCATATTAGAGATAAGATCTTGTAATCTATGGCAGCTGTGGTTTATGTTATTAGTGGGATAACGTAAGCGCAAATGATTTTCAAAAGTAATTGTAGTGAATTTTAGAAATTGTTTTTCAAAAATAACAGATGACGCGTGTATTTGTTTAGGCTATATTTTCGATATCCACATTAAATGTGAGATCATATGTTTTTTAAACATCGCCACTTATTTTGGGTAGTTAAGGTAAAACGAAACAAGTAAAAAAGCTAAAATTGGTCTAAGACCAAATCATAGATGAATGGTCGTATGTAGCTTCGTATGGTAACCCATCTGTGCAAGTTTGATTTTTGAAGTGATTTTTCGCATATATTTGTAGAAAGGTCGGAAAGTAAAAATGATTATAACCAATTTCATAAGATTTCATATTCTCAGGAATTTGTCAGTACAATAAAAACGTCTAGGATTTATTATTTTTACAATATGTATACATAAAAACCTAAATTTTTATATCTCAACTTCAAGAAGGAGTTGCCCGAAGGTTTTTTTTTTCAATATTACTATGAAAAAACGGTGTACAAAATTTCATCTTTCTACGTCGAGGCAGTGTTAAAATTTATCGTAAAAAACAAAATTTTTGAATGGCAACCCTACGAAGTAGCTACCCGATTTGCCCCATTTTCGAACTTAAATTTACTTTTTTTTTCAACTCCGTGTGAAAAATCAAAATAACTTTTAATATTTGCTGTGTTCTTTTCTCTTCGCAGAACAGAGCAGAACAAAACATACGCAAAAGAGTACCTCATTCAGTTTCATAGAAAGATTTAAATGAAACGAACAGTACAAATAGTTCACTCCAATGGACAGAACAATTTGTTCTCTCCAGTATATGACAGTACTAGAACAAGGTACACATAAAAACACAGCTGTTATACGTGGGTGTGCAACCCATTTTTATACCCTAGATGAAATCCATAGGGTATACTAAGTTTGCCATTCCGTTTGTAACACCTAGAAATAATGATGGTAGAGCAAAAATGATTGGACGCCCACGCATCATATTAAAAGCTATTTTGATTTTTGCATGTCTGTCTGTCCGTCCACGCGTAACTCAAGAATGCGTGTACTTACACAGCTGAAATTTAGCACATAGGCCTTTAAAACAAAAAGTCAAATTAAGTTCGAAAATGGAACAAATCGGGTTGCCATACAAAAATTTCATTTTTCCCTACATATTTGAACACTGACTAAGAACGCGTCAACGTAGAGCGTTGAAATATTGAACATAGTGTTTTCATAAAAATAGTAAATATAACTTCAAAACTGAACCAAATCAGACAACTGTTTCTTGGTGTTGCCAAAAATCTTATTTACGTATACTGTGAAAACGATGAGTCTATACGGTTTTAATGTACTGAAATGTTCTGCAGATTGTGTAATCCTATAAAATTGGTTGTAATCATTTTTGTTGTTCGACGAACCGTTCTAGAGATATATTCAAAAACCACTTCAAAAATCAAACTTGCGCAGATGGGTGACCATATGAAATTTTAAACAAGCATTCATCTAGGGTGTCATAAGAATTGGTCTTAGACCAATTCAAGCTTTTTTACTTGTTTTCTACTAGCATTATTTCTAGGTGTTACAAACGGAATGACAAACAAACTTAGTATACCCTATAGATTGCATCTAGGGTATAAAAAGTCAGTACTTATTATTTCACTTACTTTTATAAGCCATCTGTCCGTTGAATTGTTTGATGATTATATTAATGGCTTTAAATGCTATCCTCTTGACCCTTAAGTTTGGTGATATTATGCTGATTGATCAGTGCTGGGGCATCAGCAGCTAGAATCAGCTCACCATAAACACAATGTCAACATCAATACTGATAGTATCAACACTTTGCTTGTACTAATTTTACCAGTATCGAGAAAGCCAAAAGAGTTTAGCTTTTACATCAGCAATGGTCAATCAGCAAGCATAATGACACATATACTTTAAGAATGCTCTTCACTCCCATTTTACTTACTAATGCACTAAATATCAGGAGAGTAATTTTGGTATCCAATCATTTCTACTTTCCTCATCATTGACATTTACTACGAAATGGAAACAATGGCCATTAACAAAATATAATTTTAGAAGATATGCTATTTGGTGGTACATAGATTATCATTGATTGAAACTTAACAAAAAACGGTAAATTAAGTAAGACTAACCCCCTAATTCTACGTAAGAGTTAAGAGCTTTTATCCTCTTAACTGGGCTGTCAAAGCCCGTTAGCAGAAATTGGTATTCCGCGTAAAGAGTTAAGATATGTCAGACGTCAGCTGATCTCTTAACTTTTGTGGACATATTTTTTGAAGAGATTTGGTGTTCTAGGAAACAAAAATAGCTGTCAAATATTTCTTAGAATAAGAGCTCCCAATCGAGGTACGCTTAAATTTCTTATCGTGTTAGTCGCAGAAATTGTTTTGCTTCTAATACTCAAATATGGGATAAAAATGCTGTAAAGTAAGTACATGTTTATCTAGTTCGTACATATATATTACATAAATAATATACATATAAAATAATTATACAATATGAGCCTTGCACAGATGATAGTCCTGAGGAATATCAAAACGAATTGAATCCGTATCCTATTTCTCAGGCTGTATTCATACAAAATTTCAGAATGCCGAAAATGTTTGCCTTTAAACTGATTGAAATGACATATCCTTACTATAATCTACATTACCCGGCAATGGTATCGTCACTTTAAAGATTTGGCAACAATTAATTTTTTTTCAACAGGTTTATACAAAAATCTTGTTTGACGTAATGACGGCTGTGGAATTCTTTACCTTTACCTTTAATTCAATTTATCATTACGTGCTGTAAATTTATCATACAATAATCAATAATTGTAAGTTGATTAAAGACGTACTCAATTAACCTCGATAATCACATAAGGATCTACAGCGTAGCAAAATTATTGTGCTGACATGTCTGAGCAAAAGTGTAGCAAAATTCGCGCGTGCTTCATGCTATCTACGTGTGGGTTTGGACTATTGTCATCATTGCCTCACCAACAATTTCATCTTCTTCTTCCTTCTTGCAAAGTGAATTATCCTGGTAATTTTTCGTCTCTATTAAACTGAAATTCATTGGAATAGGTTTTTTCCCTAATGAATTTGCAAAATGCATTGAGATACAGAAAAAATATCGAACTTGTCGGCCCATTATCTTTAACAGGTGGGGTGACTGAAAAAGGAATGTTCAGACTCTCCAAAGCATATTAATGTCTTAAAATTAAAGTTCCTAAACAAAAATTTATGTAAAATTCTAATTCTGCTAAAATCGCATACTTGCTAAATTTAATAGGCTAAGAGATCTCTTAAAAAAGTTTCTTATGTAGAATCGGGGGGGGGGGGGGGGGGGAGCGAGTTTCTTTATATACTTATCAGTGATTTTGTCACCGTTTTGTGGAAGATAAAAAAATTTCAAGGATAACGAAATTATTATTATAAGTATCAAATCAATTTAAATACGCAAATACGAATTCAAATTGTTTTTGTTTTTCGACATTATCTAAATAAGATCTAAATGCAATTATTAAAAATCAACTGGTAATTGTGGAAAGATTTTAAATTTCTAAAAGATCTAATCATCAGATCGATTGTCTTCAATTTTTTTTTATTAAATTATGTTAATTGACACACATTTTATCAAATCTTATCATTTGTTTTCAGCGTGCAATTTGTTATGATTTTTTTCAATAATTTCCGTTTTGTGAAAAATTTAGTAAAAGCAACCGATGGAAGGATATAGCAACACAAGGTGTTTCGGACTCAGAGGTCCATAAGGCATGAGATGATGGTACTCACATAAACAAAAAAAAATATTGTATGGCAGGAAGGAGCTATGTATCTCAACCGTTTCGAAGTTACAGGGTGATTAAGAAAATATGCAACCCTTTTCACAAAACACCGCGTGTCTTTCTGGTTATACAACTTATGAAAGTGATTCTTAGCTCAGATGAAAGTATATCGTGTAAGCCTTCCAACGAAAATCGAACTATCACTTCACTCTAGACAAATATAATGAGACTGTTGTAAACAGGTGTATTTGTTGCATTTCATTTCACGGAAGTAACGATTTGTCCTTCTTTTGGTGCAGAGAGCACAGTCTCTTCTTATGTTGTTCCTATCAGTAGTAGATGACACGTTAGGCCTCTCAGGCCCTTAATATTCGCTGTCAGAAATGCTTTTAACTTTCGAAAGTCATCTGCATACAAGTTTTTTACTTTTGCTATTACAGTAAGCTATCCGAGTTATGGAAACATTAATTCAAGCGGTTCACTTTTTTATACTCAGTTAACTTTTCACTTGCGCACTAAATACGTCCACAGCTCTTAGCATAAAAGTATCTTATGCGTAGGCATCCTCTGTACCGAGACTCGATAATTATGCCACCAATAAAACAGAAGCTCTTCACTATGTAAGCACTATTCTTGTGTTAGTTGTCTTATAATTATAATAATAATAATAATTATAATTAATTAAAATTATTAATATTAGTAAGAAGAATTTATGGTAGGTTAGAAACCTATAATAGTATACTGTGAATATGTTCAAAATCATACAATTAAAGCTACTTAAACTACTTGTCATTCCACTTATTTTATATGGACACCTCATATAATAAAAACAAAGATGCCGCAATGTGTTCAACGTTACTTTTAACCAGGGATGTAAAGGACTCACATTTTGACTCAACTCATCGCTCAACTCAAGCAGTGATTCCGCTCAATCACTGAGTCCGCTCAACAGAAGGAAGGAGGAAGAAGAAATGTTGGCTAAGAAAATTAGCAAAAGCTAAATTAATAAAATATAATATAATGAATGACTTTTTTATAAGTTTTTCTTATTTTATTGAATTTTCAGTTTCAATTTTAATTAAATCAGATTCTCTTTATGTTATTTAAAATATGATTTGAGTCCGCTCGACTCAAATGATGAGTCCGCTCAGGCAGTGAGTCCGCTCAAGACTTGAGTCCGCTCAAGTTCATTCAAGCAATGAGTCCGCTCACGATTGAGTCCGCTCACCCAATGAGTCTGCTCAAATTTCGAGCGATGAACCACCGCTCAAGTGTTGAGCGGACTCAATGATTGAGGGGACTCAAATCCTGAGTTGAGCGATGAGTTGATATGATAAATGAGTCCGCTCATTTACAACCCTGCTTTTAACTCATATTTTAATATTCGCATATTTGATTATGTTTCAGGTAATTATAATGAAATCTTTAATTGTGTACGTACTTTAAAATCAGCTTTTTTCAGTAAAAAAAACAGAAATTATCTGAATCTTTTAAGTTGGAGGTTACCGTCGCGAGGTGTGAAAAATGCATGAACTTTGCAAAAAAAAATTTTTTTACATAAAATAAATACTTTTGAAATTGGATTTTAACGTATTTAATTCTTCTATCAATGGAAAGTAAATTCTAATTTTATTTATAAAAAAAAATCCAAAATGGCGGCTCCAGCACCCATCAAACAAAGCCGTGTACGGCGTGTTTTGGTCTGCGCACAGCTCTGCCAATTCATTCGAAACAAATTAGGTTGAAAATGATTAAATTTGATAAAATTTGGGGGCCTTACCGGTTTTCGTTACAAAAAAACCTCTGAATAAGAACATGCTAGCTGTTTGAAAAACAAACAAAAATCATTTTTGCCCTGTTTTTTTTTTTGCTTCCACCGACGAAAAACTTTGTAAATAAATTTTTGACAAAAATCGCTTCCTGGTGGCCGTGCGAATTGAATTTCCTTTCATTTGCGCAGAGATTCGAATTGAATTTCCTTTCAATTGCACAGAGATTCATGTGAATCTGTTCATCCGCTGAAGCTGTAGAGCGCCTTCAAGAATTGATCATGCTGAATCTGTAGGTTGACGGTTTTTCGAAATTTATTAGAATACCTCAGGTAGCAAGAAAAGGTCTCCCCAACAAGCGAAATCCGAGCGCCTCAGCTACCTGTTTTCTAGCCGGCGCAGCGGACTGTTACGCTCTCAAAGGGCTGTGAACTTTAAAATACTTTAGATATAAAAATATCCTTTGACCCAAGTGATGATAATTATGTAAAAAAAACGAATTGTTCGTCGACATGAACGGTAACCTCCCTGTTGAATCCGAGACATCAAATACTATAATTATATTTAATTTTCCTAAAACTCTTTATCTAAATTCCAATTTAATTTGTTATAAATTAATTTTCGTAAATTTTCTCACAGAAAAGTATATGCACAAGCAAAAGTCGCATTCCTTTTAAATTGTATCATATCACATTACGTCGACTAATGAAACTAGACGCCCGCGAAAATAAAATCAATTGTGTGGAAAATGTCGTGAGAATTATTATTTTTCTCAGTTTAGAAAATTATAAAAGTCTTGTTGACTAATCATTTTTAATCTATAAAATACAAATTGTTGAAAAATAAATGAGTTAGTTACAGTTTTATTTCGTTGCATTTAATTGATAGCAGATGTTTTGCACCTAGGCATTGGTTTTGAACCTAGGCAATTCCCCAAAACACACTGTTGCATTGGTATTGTACTTAGGCAACAGATATTCAGCGACAAGTTGTATAGGTATTGCACCCAGGCAACTACAATCAAGTACACTTAATAAGCAAACAGACTTTATACCACCGGTATAGGGTCCTTTATTAATTAACTTATACACCAGTAACCTAGCCCGATTAATCAATTAATGATACCCGCATACACACTAAAAAGTGCAATTATTTTTCGTCTAACGAACACATGAATGGTTTCTTTAAAATATCCTAACATTGATTGTCTCTAAATATAGTTAGAGAGTAATCCATAAAAGGATATTAGATTTCTTCAGGTTTTTCTAAGTAGTGCTATAGGTACTTCTATTTGAAAACAGTAAAAGCTCATGGGGTGATTATTAATTATTGAATTTCAATAGACAGTCCCAAACTAGCACTTCTATTAGAAGACCCGACTCTATTTTTCTGGAAATGATAACTGAAAAGTCAATAACATTTCAATTATATGCATTAAATTATCAAATTTTCAGAATAAAGTGTTAGTATGTATTGCAGTATTGTAAAATTATCCGAACCGATAATCATGGAAATACAGGAAGAAGTAGCACGTATTTTTTCTGACTCTCATTAGATTTGTAATGAGACTAAAGGCTCAACTATAATTCAATTGAAGTAAAGAACATTACGAATTTGAACTGACTGAGGTATACTTACGAAAAATTGATAATTTTAGCTTAAATCGATATCACATTCCGTAAAGGTTATTGTCTTTATATTTAATGTTTTCAATTTTAAAAAAAGTGGTAAACAAAAAGGAAAGTTGTTTTAATGGAAGTTTTGTGCCTTCAATTAATTCGCAGTAACATTTTTATTCCATTTTAATTTTTACATTGCACTTCTAATCATTTAGTAATAATTTAAATGTTTGACATATCGCGTTCTAACGGAATGATCGATCTTACCGCACCTTTACTGACTGCCACTTGACATGTAAACTTAACGAAAGTTCCTCTCTGACGCCTTAAAGATAATTAATTTGTGTACGTCTATTAAATTTAATGGGCGCGTTCGCTTTACGTAAATAACATTAAATACGTTCATGTAAATTGTGGTCGAGCCTTAATTAATATTACAGATTAGGATTACTAAGTCGGAGTATATTTTACAAATTAGAGCTTATAAAGACGATTTAGAAAGTATTCCTATTATTTGATATCCAATACCCACAAATGCCAAATGGTCTATGGACCTGAATAATCCGCTAGGTTTTATTGTTTCCATGAGTGTTAGATATTTTTCTCTTCTCCAACGAAAGGACCAATTTAACTTATGTAACACATTTCAGTTAATTGTAAAGAATTATTATTAACGTTTTCTATTTTATAACTTCTACTTATTCCATATTAAAAATGTGGAGAGCAGATTACGTATTGCAGCACCAAAAAACGTATTTGTACAAGATGTAGATATGAATGACAATGTTGCTGTAAAACTTTAAAGCATATTTTTACGTACTTTTTTTGTCTTCACAAACTTCATTATTATTTTTATTTTCACTACCCATTTTAAATCTGTTATTTGCCTTCTTCAGATTTTCCGAATATTAACTCTCAGTTCTCCGATAACTGCTTATTTCAGTTTCATTGTACTCTACACGATTTGATTTTAACAAGCAAACTAAACGTGTCCAGCTAATTCCATAACTTTTATAAGATTCAATCAGTTTGACGAATCTTTCTTATTCACTTGTCAGTGATGTTCCTTAATATCTCCTATATATATCTTGGATTTGATAAGAACTGACTCTTGAGATTCTAAGATGATTTCTTATTAAAATATCTGTCGTCAAGCTTTTATCTGCCTTCCATTTTGGCTTGCATGAGCCCACACTACCATAAGTGAGTTTTTGAGAATGATAAACTGATTGTGTCAAAAAAACGCAAATTTATTATAAATTCCTTCGCATAATCTAAGCATTTGTTATCGTGGATGAGCGTAACTCTCTACGACATTTGCACCCTCTTTATCGCCAATTCATGTGTTGTGGAACTGATTTGGAGTATTTACGAAATTTTACGCCAAATTGTCTGAGATTCTTCTAACTACGTGTTTTTAAGATATTCTGAGTGCAGATAAATTTTGTGAGGCACATTCATGTTTACAATTTACTACGTCGTAGTTTATTTATCATTATGCCGAAGTATTTAATTTAAATTTAAGCCTACAAGTCCATAAGCCTTGGAAGTCCATACTTTGTTAGGAAACAATTTTTCAGGTAGGCCTTCCACGCAAATTTTTACTGCATATGAAAAATGTTGCTAGTATCTTGGTCCACGCACGCACACCTATTGCTTAAATTCACTTTTTCGCTATGCAGTAGAAAGTTAGATCGGTAAATTTTGTGAAAAGTTTAATTTCGCTTTTTTACCAAAATAAGTAGGATGGAATATGGTTTTGAATTTATTAAGATCATTGTACAGAAAATATGGCAATATCTAAGGAGAGGAAGAATAACGTCTTCGTGGAGTTTAAATGGTAGAAAAGAGAAAAGTGTAATAAGATTGACCAATGATCGAAAGTCTGTTTATTCCATTTTTATAAAAAAAAGAAAAATAAACAAGAAATATAGGCGTAATTTAAATTTTTATACTTGTCTTAATAAGATGAAAATGAAGCGAATGTCAAATAATTAACGATGATTTGCTTGTTTTGATGTTTTTTTTTCTAAGATTTCTAAGCATTTTCCCGGCTTTTATTGCCACTGTGTAAATTGGGATTTGGAACTCACAATTTGAATCCTAGTTCAATTGAAATTTTATTATAAAATTCGCATCTCTTTTATACTAAAATTCTTACTTAGCTTCGACTATTCTATACTATTTCCCAATAGGAAATACAAATATGAAACCAATGCACAATACTAAAAATACACAAAAAAATAATATTTGCGAAACCTCATCTCAAGTGGGTTGCTTCGTGAGCCCATTGAAATGTGGTCATACTTTGTTGTCTACATATTATTTCGTCACTACTGCCACTCATTACGCGAAATATGTATTGAGTAAAGTTTCCGCACCATAAAAACTTCGAATCTTAAAGTTCCTACAACTTTATTCATTTAACTGTACACTTCGGGAAAGATCTGCAGATTTACAAAAGTTATTATCTCACCGAAGTCTAATTTCATTTATTTATTTTCATGACAGCAAATTGTCGGTGGGAACTTCAAGTTTTGAGCTTTCATATGTGATATACATATTGTTATGGTCGCATGTGGGTAGGGCAGTAGCAGAAGTATAGCTACGTGTAACCATGGAACGACACCTCTATGAAGTTACCCTAACATCTACTCGTCAGAGCCGTCAGTGGAACGTGCACCATGTGGGGGAATATAGAGATCAAACCAATAAAAAGGCCGGAAACAAGTGATAGGCCATTAAGCAAGGAGTTCCCTCGCACCGATCCCCTTTTAAGTAATTTATGTAGTTAGGCGATAAAGGTGGTAAGAAATATCTTAAGCTGTTATATACCTAAAGTAACAGAATTTTCATATAAAAAGAAAATAGAATTTTTCGTATAAAACCTGAAAAAGGGCAGAAAATAAAAATTATATTCATTAATTTTTCACATAAGCTAATCATGCTTAAAACATGGTTAGCTTATCTCTTAAATGGGCGAAGAAAATTGCATCAGCAATTTTCCTCACATACCATAAATTTTTCTCATAAAACGACTTGGGAAAAACAAAAGTTTCAGTTTACAACCCAAGTCGTTTTACTTAAAAATTTCCACGACAAATTTTGCCTTCAGCAAAATTTGTCATTTCCACAATTTAATTAAAAAAGAGATCAAAAAGCAAATCGTACCTTCAGTACGATTTGTGGCGAAAAATACAATATGTATGTACATACATACATACGTATTACGAAAAAATAAAAATAAATAAAAATAAATGCATTATATGTATATGCGCCTCGCGATTTTCAAACGACGGGACGGTGGCCGATGTTTTTAAAAGTGTAAGATTACATTTTTGAAGCCATTTGTCCAACGCGAATAATTCTGGACATGTTTGAACAAGTCCAGAATTAAAAAGTAAAATTTTCTCAGGATAAGCAAATGCAATTTAGCATTTTCTAACCTGAACAACCGGCTCTTGATCACGATGAATGTGATCAAGAGTTGAGTTGAATTTTAAACGTAAAAGAGGCGCAATCTCGGGCCCGGAAGCAGGAGTCGGTTCTTAAGAGTTAAGTCGGTCGTTCTAAAAAGAGTTGTTGGTTTGTTGGTTTGAGTCGGGTAGCATAAAAAAAGGATTTAATTAAAAGAAAATTTGGTTGTGTAGTTAAAAATAAAGATCTAATAAAAAGAAAATTCGGTGGTGTAGTTAAAATAAAGATCTAATAAAAAGAAAGTTCGGTTGTGTAGTTAAAATAAAGATGTGTATTTTAAGAATAGGAAAATTATAGAGTAGCTACGTCTTGTAAAAAAAAATAAAGAATTAAAGAAGAGATAGAAAAATACAACAGAGTGTTTTGTGAAATAAGAACCCCGAACTGGATTGTTAGTGAGCGGAAGTGAAACAAGTTCACAGGTGAGCGATATAGAAATTATATAACAATTGGCGCAGCCGGTAGGATCAAGGAAGCTTGGTCAAGTTAAACGATCGTAAATGCTTGAAAAGCCTTGGTCCTACACGAATCTACGGGGAACCTTTGACTAAGCCACACTATACGGCCACGTCACCCCCAACGCTCGGGGTAGATCTCATCTATAGGCGCCTCTGCTCCAGGCGAGCAAGCGTTCATCCCAGTGAGTGAAAAAAAAGAAACGAAATCAACAAGGGACCTAGACTCACTTATAAAAGCTCTTTCCCAGCCGAAAAGAAGTCAAGACAACGGACACCCATTTACAACCAACTCCAGAAGGAAGATATCATCGTTCCTGGGCTGAAGGGGATTTTGAAGAAGGCTTTAAGCCCCCCTTTCAACCATATCCAGGGGAAGTAAGTAGGCCTAGGGCCCCCCAGCAGCAAACAGAAGCACAGGAAAATTATAACTTCGTTCCAGGATTGAAAGGGATCTCGAAGTCGGCAAAAGCCCCCCTTTCAATCTCAGCCAAGGGAATTAAGATGGCAGGAGCCCCCCTAGTAGCAAGAAACAATCCAGAAGGGAATACTCCAAGAAGGCTGGAAGCCCCCCTTTTGGACAACGCGGGACGCATATGCAAGAGGAAAACTCTACGCCTTCATCCGACGCGGAGCAATCCCTAGGTGAGAGTTCACAACACCTCCGGGAAGGTACAGACAACGCCTCAGAAGACAACCAAACAGAATCAGGTAGCCAGAACAACTCATCTTTACCCCAACAGCAACAAGCCGCTGGAGTTCGCCTTAGAAGTGGTACCATTTTAACTGGTCCCACCGTAACAAATAAAGTAAGTCTAGATAAATTTTTAGATAAGCTATTAGAGAAGGCACGCTAATCCGATAAGCTCACGGTCACGCACTGCGACGCCCTTGACCACAGATTAAGTCAAGGCAGAGAGCAGAGGCTGACACAGATCGAAAAATTTAAAAAAGAAACAGAGCGATTCAAACAGGCGCTTATCGAATTCGCCGGGCTTTCACGTTCATTAGGTATAGATAAGACCACAGCCAGTGTAGTTGTAAGTGCTGATAGTGATACTAGTGTCAGTGATATTAGTGGTGACCAAACAACCGCCGAAAATCTCCTTAGTGGCTGGCTAGAAGTATACTTCACGGATTCTAGTCCAGAAACCAGCCCTGAAACTCGTCAAAGCACCAGTAGACTACCCTACAAAAGTTTAAATAAAATGTTAATCACAATGGTAGATTATGCAAAGGTGGCCAAGCTCACGAAACAACTAGTTCCCCTGTTTTCGGGTGAAAATACCCCACAGCTAGGTCGTGAGCTACAAACATTTATTGGCTGTTGCAAACAGGCCTTACACTGTTTAAGTGAGGAAGAAAAACCAGCCTTCCTACATATCTTGCCCACAAGACTTCGTGGCGATGCTTATCAGCTGTTTGCTTCGGACGTTCCGACTACTTTTAGTGAGGTGGAGGAACGTCTGAACAGAACCTATCTACCACGAGAATCATATCAAGAATTGGTCAACAAATTGATCACAATGAGGCAAAACCCGTTGGAAACTCTCACTGCCTTCACAATAAGAGTGAAGCAGTTGCTGATGCTTTGCAACGAGGCAGCGGTACTGAAGTACGGAGCAACGGCAGCCCCAGCTGTGAAGACACAGTTGGCGGACTTCGCCAAGAATGCCCTCAAAAGTGGAGTGAACAATCCCCACCTATGCCAGTACCTCCTCACTCTGGTAGAAAATGATCTAGAGCAGCTGATACAAAAGGCTTTAGACATGGAAAAGTTACAAGCAGGCACAGTTTTCGTCCAAACGCCGCTAACGCAGCAGCCATATCCAATGGCACCAATAGACCCAAGTCTTCGAGTTCGAGCTCTTAGCCGAACACCTTACAACCAAGCACCACTGCCACCCATGTATGCATCACCACGAGCACAAGAGCCCAGACAGTTTAATCCCCCATACGTACATGCTCAACCATTACGCCCGCCATTTCCACGAAGGGATTCCAGACAACCGGATACACAGAATCTGGTACAAAACATCACCTGTAATTTCTGCCAGAAGCGGGGACACATACACGGAGTGTCTAAAACGAAAAAACACCCCCTTCTGCACTAACTGTAGAAGTTACGGGCATGACATTCGCGACTGTCGAAACAACATACAAGCAATATAAAAGGTCCCAGAGTGTTTAACATAAGACAAAAATGTGATTTTTGTGGGCGCCGTGGACACAAGATCGACGAATGTCGACAAAAGCAAAAATGGGAGGATAAAAAACAGGGAAACGAGAAAGAGTCGACCCAAAACTCCCCACCGCGACTATAAACCCTACCAGCAATAAAAAAGGGTCTTCTCAGCCACCCGACCTCAGTGTGCCCACCGGCAGACTTCCTCTAGACATAAGTCTAAATGGTCAGGCCCAGCTAATAGTGGACACCGGCGCTGAGATCAGTATAATTAAGAAAAAAGCTCTCAAATCTCGTGAGCTAATAAACCCCAACAAAAAACTAACGCTTCAAAGCCCCTTTGGCACCGGAAAAACCTTAGGAAGTTGCCAAGGGAACTTCATGCTAAAAAGTAACTTACCTTGCAACTTTCAGGTGGTAAAAAACTTCCCAGGTATTTCCGACGACGGCTTGCTAGGAAATGATTTCCTAGCTAAAAACTGTAATGTTGAGGGACCCAACAAAGTTCTGCGATTTCCTCGCACGGAAATCAATCCAGAAGAGTTTGCTGTTCCATTAGAAACCGCATCGGACAACCCGTGTTCACAAAACACAGTCAACCAAGAGACACTGGTAGAAGATATTAAACCCGACGGGGATACACCTTCTACCCGAAGTGTTCTCAAAGCTTCTCAGTCAGAAGAAGTGGGCTGTGACTTTCAAGAACGCGATAAGGGTGACTTGATTACCAACGATCCGGCCTGTCAGACTGGACAGCATTAGGTGAATTTAAATAAACCTGTGTGCATCCCAGCAAGGTCTCAGATCCTAGTCAAAGTTCCGTTGCAGTTGCAGGAAGAAATGATCAGTCTGTCGAAGGAAATATACGACGGAGTCTTCTTAGCAAACAGCTTACTCTCAGCTGGGTTAAAGGCAGTCCCTATAGGAATCCTCAACACACGCAGTACACAAGTAGTTCTAAACAGCGTGAACCTAAATCTGGTTCCCATTAAAGACTACACTGTCGTCCCCATCAAACGAGAGCCAGACGAAAATATTACAACAGCCCATCCTTTGAATCCCATGAGTCGAAATGACGGCGATGGTGAGCATCAAGTTATATGTAAACCAAAGATTAAGAAAATAGGGCATAAGAGCCCCAGTCAATTAAGCAGTCATAAGAAACTGCTCCAAGACGCTTGCGGGTCCCTCATGAAAACCCCAACGTCAGGCGCTGGCCAGCATACAAAAGGTCTGCCGTTAGCAACTCCCGCAGATCCACCTGGCCCAGCGCCTCTCATATATAAAACAAGTAGGTTAAGAGGTAAAATAAATAATATAAAACCATTAAGTAAGTCTAGAACTAAGAGTAATAAAAACAGGGCAATAAGCGCCGATCAGAAGGCCACCCTACAACATATACGATATCTGTTCCCAAACGATGTCGAACAAGAAGACACCAGTATTCATCCCCGCTCTCACCAGACTAGAGCAAGAACTCAGTCTGGATGAAACTTTAAATTTTGAGGAAAAAGCCTCAATAACAAATCTCTGTTACGAATATGATGACATATTCTTTTTAAAAGGTGACAGGCTTACACATACCAATGCCATCACCCATGACATCCCTCTGGTGCAAGACCAAGCACCTATTAACCAAAAGATGTACCGGTTACCAGAGACACAGCGAAATGTAATAAATGAGCAACTCAGAGAAATGCTGGACAACGACATTTTCCAGCTCAGCAAAAGCCCATGGAACTCACCACTGCTAGTCGTCCCCAAAAAAGCGGGACCAGACGGTGAGAAAAGGTGGCGCGTCGTCGTTGATTTCCGCAAGTTGAATGAAAAAACGATTGCCGACGCCTTCCCTCTACCCCGGATTGAGGATATCCTCGATCAACAGGGCCATTCAAGATACTTCACCACCCTAGACCTAGCCAATGGCTAACATCAGGTACTCGTCGATCCGAAAGATCGAGCAAAAACGGCTTTTAGTACCAACTACGGGCATTATGAATTCAAACGTATGCCGTTCGGACTCAAAGGAGCCCCGGCCACATTTCAGCGTTTAATGAATTTCATATTAACTGGCCTACAAGGCCTAGAATGTTTCGTCTACTTAGATGACATCGTCATCTATGGAAAAAGTCTGGTAGACCACAACGAAAAGCTTCGAAAAGTCTTTGACAGGTTAAGAGAAAATAACCTGAAACTTCAACCTGAGAAATGTCAATTTCTCAGGCGCGAGGTAGTGTATTTAGGACACAAATGTTCTAACCAAGGAGCACTACCTGACCCTAGCAAAACGGCATGCGTCCAAACTTTCCCCATCCCTAAGACAGTAAGGCAAGTGCAATCATTTTTGGGCCTTGCCAATTACTACAGAAAATTCATACCCGATTTTTCGAAAACAGTACGTCCCCTAACAAACTTACTCCGAAAGGATGTAAAGTTTAAGTGGACTGAGAAATGCCAAGAGGCATTTCAAAGCATTAAGAACGCTTTAATTTCCCCTCCACTCTTAATATATCCCGATTTTTCAAAACCCTTTAACCTTACCACCGACGCCAGCAGCGAGGCTCTTGGAGCAGTTCTCTCTCAAGGAGAGGTAGGAAGTGACCAGCCAATTGCCTACGCCAGCCGTACCCTGAACAAAGCCGAACGTAACTATTCCACGATTGAGAAAGAGTTACTGGCTATAGTTTGGGCGACTAAAAATTTCAGGTGTTATCTGCAAGGCCGAGAGTTTACGGTCTATACAGATCACAAACCACTCAAGGGAGTCTTCAATGTTAAGGACCCCACATCCCGTCTGGTGAGATTTCACCATAAACTTTCCGAGTTCAATTATAAAATTGAATATAAGCCCGGAAAGTACAACACGAATGCCGACGCTTTAAGCCGCATTCCACGGGAAAATAACAAAGACAAGGAAACTACAACCTTCACGGTAGAAGCTATAGTGCACCACCAAATGGACTCGGACATAGAGGAGGAAAAACACTCATCGGACCTGCAATGCAATGCAGTAACAAGAGCCAAGACACGAAACGTTCACGAAAGTGGAACAAATCCAGACAGCCAGGCCAAACTAATAGAACAAGAAGAACAAACTCATCATCCAGAAGAGACCGCAGACCGTGACAGTCCACCTAGTACCAATCCACCAATTATAGACGAAACTCGTCCCCCTGAAGTAATCACAAGCCCAGAGGAGATTCAATTAATCTTAAAAGATTATCATGATTCTCTCTTTGGCGGCCATCAGGGAGTGATAAAAACCTATATACGGATTCGAAGAAAGTACTGGTGGAGGCACATGCTTAGTGACATCAAAAAGCACATTAAGCGGTGTGCCAAATGTCAAACCATGAAGGCCTCACCACAGTATAAAATGCCGATGGTGATTACAGACATAGCGGAACAACCATTCGACAAAATCTATCTAGATATAGTCGGCCCACTAGAGGAAACTGAATTTGGAAACAAATACATACTAACGTTTCAGGATAACCTCACGAAGTTCGTAGATTGGTATGCCATACCAAATGGGGAAGCTATAACGGTAGCGCAAATTTTCTTCGACGAAATCGTCACGCGCTACCGCATTCCCAAAAGAATAGTCACCGATCAGGGAAGTAATTTCCTGAGTGACCTATTCAAAAAGGTATGCAAACTCCTCAGGGCTGCAAACCTCAGCTTATCATCCCCAATCAAATGGAGCACTCGAACGTGCACACAGACCGTTGATTGAATATCTACGAACTATAGTGGACGAAAATCCCAGGTCATGGGATAGTTATCTGCGAACCGCTGCTTTCGTGTACAACAACAGTGTACACGAAGGGACAAAATTAACTCCCATGGACTGCCTCTACGGCTTTACAGCGGACGTTCCGTCCAACTTAAGGCGAGACCCCGAACCCGTGTATAACCACGAGAGCTACTACCATATTCTCAGGTATAAGCTTCAAAAGTCTTACGCCATGGCACGGAAAAACCTTCTGATGAGTAAACAACGCTCGAAAAATTACTATGACAAAGCTGTACGTCCCCTGACATTTCACAGAGGAGACAAGGTTCTACTCAAGAGCGAGAGTCGTAAACATAAGCTCTCCCAGATTTGGGTAGGACCCTACACGGTAACCGGTATCCCTAGTACTGTAAACACCACAATAAAAATTCGTAAACGAGAGGTCACGGTACATAACAACCGTCTAAAACCTTTCTACGAATAACATGGTGTCAATATAATTTAAGTAATTCAAAGACACATATATAATAGCATGTAAGCTACAAAGTCAAATAAAAACCCATTTTAATACCCTATCCTATCCTCTCCTAGATAACAATGCAGTCCATCATTTTCCACGGACTATTCCTGCTCATAATAGGAGCCCTCGCGGAGGAACCTTACTCTATAACGCCCCTAAATAATACGGGAGTACTATTTGAGGATCTTGGAAGCCTATCAGTTTACCACGACACTTGGAGCATCATCACTGAGTTAGATCTGGCCGAGTTGGAAAATCAGACGCGACTAGCAGAACGAGCGGAACACTACATACACCAATTGTGTGGAAATAGGTCTTCTATACATGACCTTTGTACGCTACAGACAAAACATATACACGCCCTAATGGAAAATATCAATAGGCGTACCAGTGTTATTAGGGAAGCTGTGCCCAAATCGCGCAAGCCCCGATCCATCTTCGATGGAATTGGAAATGCGATGCATTATCTTTTCGGTACCATGGATAGTGGAAACGAACAAGAGGTGTACAGCCGACTAAGCGAATTAGAGGTAAATACTCAAACCTTAGCCGATCTGGAAAAACAACAGATCAGCTTAATAAAAACCACATTTGAACAAATTCAGAAACCCCTATCTTCCCTGTCTGAACGACAGCGTCAGATAACCAACCAGATTAACAATCTGAGGAACACAACAGACGAGTTGACAGCCCACCAAATAAGACAAGAAATTGTCTCTAGTCTGACACTACAAATGATAGAGTTGGATTTTAGACAACAAGCTCTACTGGACATAATAGTGTCCAGTAGAAACAATCAAATTCATCCACTTTTAATTTCCCCAAATCATTTGCTAGAGATTTATCACAAATCTCACTCCACTTGTCCCAATCTACAGGACTGTTTGTCAGTTCTGTATCAAACAGCAGATGTTAAGACACATTTGCTGCAGGACAAATTAGTTATCCGAGTCAAACTTCCCATATTTAATATTCCCAAGATGAAAATCCAACAGATTAGATGTTTTCCCATACGGCTGGATTCAGACCACTCATTAATACCTGATATCGAATTTTCCCATGTGGCAAGTCAAATACAGACCCAGGAATTTTTGCTGTTGAAGCCAGAAAACCTGAGATCTTTCAAAAAAATTTCAAAGGGAATCGATGAGGATACGTGCGTTGGTAAGCTAAATACACCACTCACCAAGGCTACAAAAACAGATGAATGTGTTATTAAACTTTTATTCAATCCACTGGGCGAACACCCACAGTGTAGCATCAGAGCTCAAATTCCCCCAAGAGATACAATAATTAAGCTCAATAGACCAAATTCGTGGCTGTACTCCTTAACCGAAACCACTATAGTACATATAACTTGTACTCAACAGTTACTCACTCATCGTCTCGTAGGACAAGGAATCATGACAATCAACGAACCATGTTCCTTGCAAATAGGGTCTCACACTCTGTATTACGAAGCAGAAAATCTACATCCGCTAAAAGTTTTCCAACCAACCTACTTCCCAGGCACAAACGAAACGCAAGAGGAATTGGCAGGAATTATGTCCAAGATATCCGCTCCTAAAAACCTTGATAAACAACCAACGTTGCTCCTCGGAGATGATACAAACCAACGTATCCACCTAGATACAAAATCTCTAGATGAAATCCGTACCAAAGTGAACCAAAGGACAAGATTCCGCATATACTATCAATAACATCCCTATCAATGACCGGACTCTTGTTGCTAATTGTATCTGTGGTGGCACTAGCAAAATATATCGTACGGGCATTCATGGCATGGATTGCTAAACGCAGACAACAGCCCACAGCTGAAAACGTTCCTATGGAACCGGTTTACGCAACACCCCAAGAAAAATTAAAACGTACTCAAAGTCTCCACAGAGCGAGATCTATACAAGTAGTATAATCAAAAAGATATATACTCGTTGGTTGGCCCCGTCTCATTCTCCTGTTACAAGCACAGTCCCTCTCCTTTTACTACACTGGCTGATAGCAAATAGGTGAAATAAAAACTAGATATTAAGAGATAGAAAATATATTTCAAAAGATACAAACAAAGCTCTAGGAATTAAGAAAATCAAAGAAAGAAAAACAAAATATAAGAGAACTAAAACAAACATATCACCAGTTAAAACATAATCAAAATTTAATTACAACAAAACAAAATAATAATAAAAATAATAAATATATAAAAAATAAGTAACATTAAGCAGCACAAAAGAATAATTAACTAGCCAATAAGATATTAAAATAAAATAACTAAGTTATACTAAATACATATAAACTGAAAAGTTAAGGTACTAGAATTATAAATAGAAAAATAGTAAATAAAAATAATCAAAAAAAAATAATAACAAGACAACCAAGAAAAAATTAAAAGGCATTAGATATACACATAAAATAAAAAGTAAAACGAAAATAGGCTTTAAAAGTAGAGTTAGATAAGATTAAGGAAACCGTACACTAAATTACACAAAAAAAATTCCTGTAAAAACAACCAAAAAAAAAAAAAAATTATACATGCATATGTATATTTGTGCACAGCAAGAGCAAGACCCAGCCACCAAACACGCACCAACAACAACTTCCCCTGAGAATTATTCCTCTTCAAAGAATAATTTTCATATAAAAAGAAAATAGAATTTTTCGTATAAAACCTGGAAAAGGGCAGAAAATAAAAATTATATTCATTAATTTTTCACATAAGCTAATCATGCTTAAAACATGGTTAGCTTATCTCTTAAATGGGCGAAGAAAATTGCATCAGCAATTTTCCTCACATACCATAAATTTTTCTCATAAAACGACTTGGGAAAAACAAAAGTTTCAGTTTACAACCCAAGTCGTTTTACTTAAAAATTTCCACGACAAATTTTGCCTTCAGCAAAATTTGTCATTTCCACAATTTAATTAAAAAAGAGATCAAAAAGCAAATCGTACCTTCAGTACGATTTGTGGCGAAAAATACAATATGTATGTACATACATACATACATATTACGAAAAAAGCTTTCGCGATTAATGCATAAATAAATGCATTATATGTATATGCGCCTCGCGATTTTCAAACGACGGGACGGTGGCCGATGTTTTTAAAAGTGTAAGATTACATTTTTGAAGCCATTTGTCCAACGCGAATAATTCTGGACATGTTTGAACAAGTCCAGAATTAAAAAGTAAAATTTTCTCAGGATAAGAAAATGCAATTTAGCATTTTCTAACCTGAACAACGGCTCTTGATCACGATGAATGTGATCAAGAGTTGAGTTGAATTTAAACGTAAAAGAGGCGCAATCTCGGGCCCGGAAGCAGGAGTCGGTTCTTAAGAGTTAAGTCGGTCGTTCTAAAAAGAGTTGTTGGTTTGTTGGTTTGAGTCGGGTAGCATAAAAAAAAGGATTTAATTAAAAGAAAATTTGGTTGTGTAGTTAAAAATAAAGATCTAATAAAAGAAAATTCGGTGGTGTAGTTAAAATAAAGATCTAATAAAAAGAAAGTTCGGTTGTGTAGTTAAAATAAAGATGTGTATTTTAAGAATAGGAAAATTATAGAATAGCTACGTCTTGTAAAAAAAATAAAGAATTAAAGAAGAGATAGAAAAATACAACAGAGTGTTTTGTGAAACAAGAACCCCGAACTGGATTATTAGTGAGCGGAAGTGAAACAAGTTCACAGGTGAGCGATATAGAAATTATCGTGTATCGTTCAACTTTAGGCTCAAAAGGAAACAACAAGTAAAGAACATTCTAATGCCATTTGGAGTCCCGCATAGGAAAAATTTAAAGACAATCAATCGTCTTCAATGCTTCGGAGTGATCATAAGATAAAACACAAAATGTTTATACAGGTAGGAATTCGAAATAAAACATATAATATGGAGTAAACAGTAGCTCGTTTCTCTTCTACTTCCTTCTTCTGAAGTCTCTCTTTCTTCTACATGTTAAAAGGGACATCGCAAAATCAGATTACAGCTTTGTCGTGCGCCGCCGCGGACGGCGAAAAGGGATAACACCATGGGATACCTAGGACCATTTAAGATGAGTGATGTACGCGGTCCCTTCAGGGTCAATATGTGTTGTTATTTTTGTCGTCCTGTTGAGCCTATGTTTCCCTTTTCCATCCTAAGAACAGAAGCACATTAGCATTAGTATTTGAAAAAGAATGTATTAAATTAAGACTGATTTGAACTTGCATGTATCTGCTGGTTAAATTATGGATCTTTAAACCTAATTTCTACTGTAGTATAGAAACTGCCTTTGTGCTTCATCCCCATATGAATTTCTAGAAATATGTGGCTATTTTATCTCAAACCCTTTAATTTATCAATATTTTCAGCCCACAATCCCACTAAAACTTCCTCCTTTCCTACAGACGATATGTTTTTTTTTAATATTTTATTTTCCATATTTCGATATAAGTTTCTCTCTTCTCCTTTCTAAGTTTGTGTACAAATGGAGCTGTCAATGCAATGAAAATGATGTGCTGAATGCCGCTGGATGAATGCGTTCCTTAATTATCACATTATTTTGCATGTGATTTCATCCAAATTATGTCGAAATTTCGTGATTTTGAAATTACGTTCGTTGCAGTCTGAACGCCATATAAGACAGAGCACAAGTTGAATGTTGACAGTAGTAGTAATTTTTTGACATATTACCAATTGATATTTGACAGCGTTGAGCTCATACATATACATACATGTATATGAAGGCTGAAACACAGTGCGAGCGTACACAGCTTCGACTCATCCGGCGTTTGATAACGTCGGCGTAGTGAACTTTCAATTTAAATAATTGGAAGAATACATAAATTTTCTAGATTTCTATAATCCCGGCATTTTAAGTTGTAAATTAACTCCACATCTCGCACCAAACTAATCAACTTTTCTTGAAGATACTTACTAAAACCAAATCAGCTGCTGACTGTAAACAGCAAAAATACTGCTATCAAATGTTGACCTAGAATAGAAACTAGAGCTACTACAGCGTTTGCTCAGTCGACTTTGCCATTATAACTTGTCCACACCCAAAGATAAAACTTGGTAAAATCAACCAAAATTACCTTATGAAAATGCGCCTATCAAGGCATATAGTAATATTAACCTATAAAAAATAGATGAAGGCCAATAGTAAAATTAACCAAGGTACTTGTATAGAAGAAGCAAAAATGGTTCAGCAACCAGTATATTTGTCAATTTATAAAATACCTGTTGAGTAACTATATAATTGTTGAAATTCAACTGTATGCGGATGGCGTTCCACTTTATTGCAACAGGCCTATCGGACTTATAGAAGATTGTGTTGAGCGTATGAATTGCGACATTAACCGAATTGTAAACTGGTCATATAACAGTGACCTCATATAAAATCCGTTAAAATCTCAGTGTATATTATTTAGCCAAAATATTTTTAACCTCGCGGATATCTCTCCTATTACGCTTAATGGGACCATCCTGCCTTTCATGAGTCCAGTCAAGAATGAGGGAGTTCGCTTAGACAGGCAAATGAAGTGCTGCGATTATATCAAGGGTTTAATGAGCAAGGCATACTCTGGGCTCCGTAGGCTGTGGCTGTCCGCTAGTATATTATCACCTAACCTTCGTTCTAAATTAGGCAAAGCTCTTCTATTACCGTATTCTACATATGGAAGTATACTTTTCTCCAAACTTGACTCACTTTGTGCAAGATGAATTGAAGTTGCGTTCAACGACTGCATTAGGTTTATTTATGGACTACGTCAATCACATGAGTTCGTACAAACTGAAATTATTGCGGGATGTCCAATTGATCTATACTTAAAGTGGAGGGCAGTTATTTTTCTTTGAGCTAATGCAAATAAAGGAGCCCGAATATCTGTACTGTCGAATACGATTTCTCAAATCCACTAGACATAATAAATTACTGTTAATGCGCTGAGAGTTCTTTCACATATTTGGAATACTTTGCCTTGTAGCATCAGGGAGATTAAAAGAGTGGGGGCAGCCTTCAGAAGGTTTTTAAAAATGCATTTAATCACTAATTAATTTTCCCTTTTTTTTCTTTTTTTTTTTTTGCTTCTTGTTTCTAAGAAAACTATATTCTTTTTTACTTTTTTGTTACATGCTATTTCATTCCCTTTTTTAAATACATTTATAAATTAGGTTAAATTGATTTAAATCAAGTTAATTAACAATAAATTATTATTATTAAATATTAAGTAGTTTCGTTAATTTGTCAACCGAATTTATATTTTGTACAATATAAGATGTAATTCTTGCGTATGGATAAATAAATATTATTATTATAATTATTATTTCCGGAAAAGCCCATATCCTTTTCCTTTAAAAAGGGTAGCAACGTCTAGATCCATCTGCAAATACCTGTGTTATATGTACAAACAAATACACTTTAAAATATTGTATAGAAACTTACTAAATTGAACCCATCAGAATGCTTAAATAAACGCCACTGCTGAAAAACCGAAGTAGTACTTTCACTCAATATGAATTGTCTTCGTGCATGGTATGCCTTCTTCCTGTTTTGTTGAACTTCTTCCCAATGAGAGTTATAAATTCTGAGGCACGAAACGATATTTTTAATTTCAGTAAAAATGTGTGATTTAAATTTATGACATCTACTAACATTTAAATACTAAATTTTACCTTCATCAAAAGCATGATTTTCAGCATAGGTTGAAAAAAACTATTTGACGAGTCAGCAATTGAGAATAGAGCAATTGTTGATGTGGTTTTAAGTTCTCTCTGTTTCAATGCCTTTTTGGAAAACATTACAAATGATGCTAATGCAACTACAACTAACATATTGTAGAAGAATGCCAACAGCCATGATTTCATCTGTAGTTTGCATCTTAGCATCACCAACGCCTTCAGTAGCATAACGAAGTGATGGCAACAAAAGAACTGTCTTATTCTTTTTGCACACAGGTGTTACCATCCCAATGTTGTTAGTAAAACAAAATATACTTGAGTGAGTTAAGCGGCTGCTATATGTCAACAATTTTTCGAAATACTTGTTTTATTCTTTCTGTATCCTCACCCCCGGGGAGCTACAAGGACTTAACGTTTTTTTGTAGTTCTAAATGAGTGCATTTGAAATACAAAAACAAAAATATTTAATTGACCCAAATTTTGACTTTAAGGGTTCATAGCTCCAATGATATTAGTATCACTAAAAACCACTTGACACTTACCTAATGAGTGTTCGATAGGTCATCTACCACAAGTAGACTCAATATTTCATAAAGTCTAAATATTGAAAATGACATTGCTGCACTTACTCAACACTGGAAGAAAAACTTAATTTTCTCATCGAGATCTCTGACCTCCTTTCATATTGCCATTCAAATTCAGATCACCCCGTATTTTCTGGTGAGTTCGATTACACTCTTTTTCCTTGGTTGTATTCTCTGTTGTCCCTGTTCCTTTACTGTAAATAAGATGCCTTTGCATGCATAATGCTATGTATTTGAAATTCTTTGGTGGGCAGATCTTATAAAACAGCCCTTAGATCAAAAACAGTAGATTGACCTAAACACTGGTCCATTCTAGATTTTCAAAGTATCTTTTGTGCAAAATATCGAAATATGCATATAATTTGTTTTTAGTTACCGGTATCTATTTGACTTTTTTTCAGTTCTTGCTGGTGTTATATATTGTTGCAATATTTAACGTTCCCTTTTTGGCGGGGCCCGTTAACCCTATCGTCTGGCCGAGCGGTCTCCAGTTGAATCAGGTCGGTCTCGGGCGTTTCAATTGACGACACGTGAACAAAAACAAATTGTTACCTTTTCTGATGAGTGGCCTAAATTCTTCGGGCTACTCCCTGGAGCCTTGGAAGCCCCACTTGGGAGGCTGAGTCTTATCGCAGCAGATCTAGAACGACAAAAATTCCAGCAGACTAATTTTCTTATTAATTGCTTCGAACTCTCCTCTTTCGCGCTAGATATACACAGTTCGTGGCAATTTGGACAAAAGAAAGAATAGAACAAAAAACTTCTTGGACAATTTTACTTTATTCGAACCACTTTAGAGATTTACAACTTCTTATTCACTCGGCGTCCTTCCAGCTACTCTAACCAAACTTGACAAACTTCTTTTTTTTAACATACAAATTGGCCGAGACTCTATCAATTTTTTTTTGATCTTTTACTATTCTTTTGGCCGAGCCTACTCACTGACGCCTAGGTGTGAACAGCTCCTGTGGTGAGGCCACATTCACTTATTTAACTTCATTTTCTTCTAGCTAATTTGACAGGTTAGAGTTTTCTCAATCTAATTATATTTCATTTAGTTTAATGTGTTTTATACAGATTAAATTTTCAACATCTTATTACATTTCATTTCCTTTGCTTTTTACAGATTGAATTTTTCTTATCTAGTTGCATTTCATTTTCTAGGATTTTGACAGATGAAATTTTCCTTTTCCTTCCTATCTAATTACATTTCATTTTGTTTCATTTTTCTACAGATTAAATTTCCAACATCTTCCATCATTTTATTTAATTTTTCACAGATTAAATTTTCAACATCAAATTGCATTTTATTTCCTTTGATTTTTCCTTTACTAGGTACATTTCATTTTCTAGAATTTTGACAGATTAAATTTTTCTTTTCCTTCTTATCTAATTACATTTCATTTTGTTTAGTATTTTACAGATTAAATTTTGAACATTTTAACATTTCATTCTCCATAAATTTGACAGGTTAAATCTCTACTTGTATAATCACATTTCATTTTCCTTCAATGCACGTCGCACTGTTTCTTTCAGCTCTATTTTAATAAACGTCACAAGGTTTCTTTTCTTTTTCTCTTTCTATCTTAATTCATGCTAAAGTGTTTCTACTATTTCCATTTATAAAAAGGTCGAACGGCCTCTTTGATTTTTATGATAGTGAACGTCAAAGGTTTCTATCATTTTGCCTTCTTACTAAATGTCGAAATGTTTCTAGTGTCTTTATTTATAAAAATGTCGAAAGATTTCTTTGATTTTTATTTCACCGAACGTCAAAAGTTTTTCTCATTTTGCCTTCTCACTAAATATCGAAATGTTTCTACTGTCTTTATTTATAAAAATGTCGAAAGATTTCTTTGATTTTTATTTTACCAAACGTCAAAAGTTTCTCTCGTTTTGCCTTCTTATTAAATGTCGAACTGTTTCTAGTGTCTATATTTATAAAACTCTCGAAAGACTTCTTTGATTTTTATTTCACCGAACGTCAAAAGTTTTTCTCATTTTGCCTTCTCACTAAATATCGAAATGTTTCTACTGTCTTTATTTATAAAAATGTCGAAAGATTTCTTTGATTTTTATTTTACCAAACGTCAAAAGTTTCTCTCGTTTTGCCTTCTTATTAAATGTCGAACTGTTTCTAGTGTCTATATTTATAAAACTCTCGAAAGATTTCTTTGATTTTTATTTCACCGAACGTTAAAAGTTTCTCTCATTTTGCCTTCTTACTAAATATCGAAATGTTTCTACTCTCTTTATTTATAAAATGTCGAAAGATTTCTTTGATTTTTATTTTATCGAACGTAAAAGATTCTATAATTTTCTCTCTCTTACCAAAGGTCGAAAGCTTCTCTTCTCTTCCGATTATAAATATTAATGTTTTGGCCTGAGATATTTCAAAATAGTTCATTTGCGGAAATTATTGTGGTTTTGTGTTTAGACACGAGTTTAGCAACTGCTTCCGCTTTGTGCTCCTACGCGTGCTCCTCGATTTGAGGTATTTTATTTGAATCGGGCTAGATTTTAGTTAGAATTGTAATGGTGGACTTGGGTTGGCATTGGAACGCGCCCTTACTTTAATTCGATATTCCTCCCTACTCTCGATGTTCATTTTCTGGCATGGGTCATCTGACAGATTGGAATATCAAGTTCGTGTTATAATTTTTCTACTAAAATGACAAGTCGGCAGTTTAAACTTTTCGAGTTTTTAGATTCTGCTTGTTCGGAATTCGTGCATTTTAAGAAAATTTGGGTATTTTCTTACTGAACTGGTGCAGGTGCTTCATAGTCTTGGCATTGTTTGGTAACTTAATTCGCGCTGCGAACCTCAAATTCCCAGTTCTGGAAAAGTGCAAATAAATCCAGGAGGTTGAAAAATTTGAAAGGGGATTCCTTTATCTGGACTTATTTACCTCCCACTGGACTGCAGCGAATTTTCCGTGGTGGGCAAATAAATCTGGGAGGTTGATAAACTTTGAAAGGGGATTCCTTTATCCGATGTATTTACCCCCCACTGGACTGCTGCGAATTCGTCGTGGTGTCCTTTTAAGCAACGAAAGGTCATTCAGCAGATGTCGTATGTGAGAACTTTCCAAATGCTGACCAGCCCTATCATTCCATTTAATGCACTGTCCGTTTCAGATTACACGAAATGCCGACATACAGGAAGAGAAAAAACAGTGTACCCTCTCTAGTACTAGTTTTGCCAGGATTCTCCCGTTAATCCGTTATGGTTGAGATCGAGGTTTCATGATTCGCTCTGTACAATCTACCATCAGTAGATGATTGCTAGATGGTCTAGAGACTCTGCCAGAAGTTGAACATGGTCGTGCCGCTATTATTGAAGCATATCGGGTGCATGGAGCTTGATCATTATGGGGATGTTTAAAGCCAATCGTTAAGAACGAATTATTGAGGAGGGCAGTGCAAGGGCGAGGTAAGTCATCCTGTTACATTACCCCCTCCTCGCAAGCTTGTACCTCCGTCCAAGCTGGCCCATTTCGTACGAGTGGAAGTTCGGTGCGATGGTTGCATTAAGGAACTAGGCGAACACGGGACAGACGAGTAAAATTTCCATCAGAGATAACCCAGAAGAGGTTTGTTATACCGAGATGCTCGTCTACCCAATTTAAATAGGATAGGAAAAATCTTCTAACGAAGGCTAACTCAGAAGGAGTTAGTGAGAAATCATCTGCTCATTTACATTTAAACAAGGATCGTGTCCTTACAAGTTTTCATTCAGCCACCACGGATTGTAGAAAGAATGGAGAAACGCCTGTAAGACCTTGTCGGACTTGGTCCGTGCATGACGAGTCAGAAGCACATCCCCGACGTCACGCCGATCCTTGGTCAGGGCTCGATATCGGTCTCGGTATCGAAAACCAAAGGCGCACCCGCAGCCCAGCAACAGAAAGAATCTGGTCACAAGTACGCCTCCGCTCCCCAATACTAAGACCAGTCGGAGAAGTCTCCGCAACCAGTAACCTAACCAACTGATTGCAGGACCTCTTCCACACGCGGCATCTCCCTCTGACTCATTTTCAAGCGAGGGAAGGTGAAAAGGTGGACTAATTTACAAGAGGTATACCGGCCGCTTGGTTGGGTAGGTCCTAAGCGGCACATTGATATCCTGTAGTTACCAGTTAAGCTGGATGGATGCCTTCTTAGGGCTACTAGGACATGTATTAGTGATTATATGGAGAGGTCGGTTCTTTCGCGGTATGGGGCCAGTCTGTCGACGTGAACGGTCGGCATCTTTCCGCCGGGACACTTTTTTATCTTGAACACCACTTCGGTTACAGCGTCAGTGATTTTGTATGGCTCATCTCAGTCGCATTGCAGTTTTGGACACCGCCCAATTACGCGTCGTGGGAAATACAACCAAACAAGTTGGCCTACTTGGAAACCGGGTTTCGTCGATCGCAAGTCATAGTATGTCTTCATACGCCGGCGCGCGGTGTTCAGGATGACACGATTTCTCTCATGAATCGCATTCAGTGTCGTGGTCAGATTGTCAAGGTATTCGCTAATGGATACCACTTCAGTAGGTGGGCTTCCCAAGACCATCTCCAGTGGTAAACGAAGTTCTCGACCAAAAAGGAGTTTAGCCGGTGTCTGTTTAGTGCTATCTTGCACACTCGCGCGATATGATAGTAGTAGGTATGGAACATACTGGTCCCATTCTCTTTGGTGTGAATTCAAGAATTTCGCCAGATATTCCAGTATTGTTCGGTTAAATCTTTCGACTAAACCATCTGACTGTGGGTGTAAAGCTGTTGTACGCGTCTTCTCGACTCCGAACTTCTGCATTACTTCCTGAAAGACGGCACTTTCAAAATGTCTGCGTTGATCTGAGTGGAGCTGTAGGGGAGCGCCATGTCAGCTGAATACGGCTGATATGAGTGCCTCTGATACGGTCTCGGCTGTCTGATGTGGTACTGGGATTGCTTCGGGCCATTTGGTGAAATAGTCCATACAGACTACCAAGTAGCGGTTACCTTTATTGGTCTTTGCAAGTGGTCCCAATATGTCTTAGCAACTCTTTCGAAAGTTGCACCAACATTGCATACCTGTAGAGGAGCTCGCCGTCTTGGCCGCTGCCCTTTCCGTGCTTGACACTATGGACATCCAGCACACCAGTCCTTTATATCCGTACTACTACCCACCCAATAATATTTCTGTCGAAGCTTACCTAAAATTTTGTCAATTCCGAAGTGTCCACCACCTACAGAATCGTGTACCTGATTGAGGACGAGTTTTCGAAGAGACTTTGGAACTAAGATTTGCTTGATAATTTCTGTTCCTTGACTGAGGACTCGTACGGCGATGTTATCGTCTAATTTCAGAACAGACCACATTGACCAATACGCTTTAACTTCAGGGCTAAGGTCTTTGATGCTCTCTTTATCATGCATCTATCCATCTGGCTATTTGTCCTTCGGGACACCGAAAGTTCATCAACCATCTCAAAGATGCATGGTCTGTCCGAATTATGAACTGGTTCCCCAGTAAGTAGGGCTGAAAATGTGAGCAGGCCTTGACTATCGCAACCAGTTCTTTCCTGGTGACACAGTAGCTTCGCTCCGGGCGACTGAATGTCTTGCTGTGGTACTCCACCACGTGTTCCATCCCGTCCTTAACTCGTGAGAGAATAGCTCCCCAAGCGTGTTGACTGGCGTCTGTGTCCAAGATAAAAGGTAAATTTTCGTCAGGCTGAGTAAGTATGGGAGCAGTGCTTAAGCGGTCTTTCAACTCTTCGAACGCTTCTTGACAAGCATCTGTCCAGAGGAACTTCTGACCTTTCTCCGTAAGCTCTGTTAATGGTTTCGCGATAGCTGAGAAATTTTTAACGAATCGCCGATAGTAAGCACACAGCCCAAGAAATGACTGTATATCCCTTCGTGTTTGTGGTCGCGGCCAATTCTGGACAGCATTAGTTTTGTGGGGATCTGTCGACAACCCGGAGTCACTGATGACGTGTCCTAGGAACTTCATCTCTCTCTGACACAACTGACACTTCTTTGGTGAAACTTTTACTCAAACGTGGGGCCATGTACGTTAACATCGTCCAAATATACTAGGCACGCCTGAGGTGGAATTCCTTGGAGGACGATTTCCATGAGCCTCTGAAAAGTTGCAGGGGCATTGGTTTAGACCACATGGCATAACTGAAAACTCCCACAATCCACTGCCTTCTTCTTCCCCTTCTACTTGCCAGTAGCCCGACAGTATATCTAATGTCGAAAACCAAGTTGAACCGGCGAGTGCATCAAGAGTCAGATCAATACGTGGCAGCGGATATGAATCTTTTTTGGTGACCTCATTTAGCGGTCTGTAGTCGACGCAAAATGTAGTCGAGCCATCCCTCTTCTTCACCAGGACGACTGGAGAAGTCCAAGGGCTACTAGATGGATTGATAACGTCTTGGGCTTGTCATCTCGTTTACTAGATTTTCCACTTCCTGACGTTTGGCCAATGGGAGCGGCCTGGGAGGCTGTTTAATCGGTTTATTGCTGCCTACGTCGATCTGATGCCGCATAATCGTAGTTCGACCGAGGTCGTTTTTTGTTCGCGCAAAGACATCCTGATGTTCTACGAGTAGCTTTTTCAATATTATTCTCTGCTGATTATTCAGGTGTACAGTTGTGGGTTCCAGCAATAGGTGTAATTCAGGCCGTAGATGATTCAAGTTTGCTGTTCCTTCCACCGAAGAACTGAGAATGTCTGCAGTTACTTCCACATCTGCGAGAGAGGTGTTAGCCTTTAGTTCGATTGGGTTATCTGTTACGTTTGTCACACGAACTATCAGACTTCCATTGTTGGACTGGCCGACTGCCGATTCCATCCACAGGGTAGGTGGGACATTCTTTGGAGTTATCAAAACAGTTTTTTGTTCACCCACTGACGGATGGTAAAATGTTACGAAGCAGGATGACTCAGCTGGTATTGTACAGTCCTGTATTGTTCTAACAAAATTGTCAGTGCTCTCTTCTTCGATTATCGGAACGAGTTCGTGAGCTATCCTAATAGTGTGCTTTGCTAAGTCGATTGCGCATTTGTTGCCTGCAAGAAAATCCATCCCGATGATGCAGTCATCGAAGACATCAGCTACGTAGAACGTGTGGGTTGTGGTAACATTTTTTATAGCTACTGGCAGATCAATAACGCCGTCCACTAAGCTGGTTCCTCCAGTGACATTTCGAATCCGTGTTAAAGATGGGTTGAGACTACAAGGGTATTGCAAATGGTCCAGTATTCTTCTGTGGAGAATAGAATGCGTCGCTCCTGTGTCCACGATCATGTGGCAGACAGTTCTTTCAATTTTTCCTTGGTTTTTGATGGTACTACAAATTGTAGCATGGCTTAATATTATAACCGGTGGGGCTGGTAGCCTCGAAACTAGGGACTCCGTCGGGCCTTGTTTTTTCACGTCGTTTAGCACTATTTGTGTTGGTTAGGGGGTTGTGGTGTAGTGTATTAGTGATTGGTGTGCATGTGGTTAGTGTGTGGAGGATTTGTTAGTGAGTTCGTTGGGAGAGGACCCGTTAGTGTGTTAGTGAGTGGTGGATGGTTCGTTAGAGGCTTAATGGGAATTGGACGGTAGTTTAGTGGGTTAGTGAGAAAGGAGGAGTGAGTTAGTGTGTTAGTGGGAAAGTAGGAGTTGGTTAATGTGTTAGTGCGAAAGGAGGGATGAGTCAGTGTGTTAGTGGGAAGGCAGGAATTGGTTACGGTGTTAGTGGGAAGTGAGGTGTGGGTGGTTTGAGTGTGTGTAATGTTGGTGTGATGTGTGTTGGTGTGTGTACTGTTGATGCGGTATGAGGTGTGGTTGAGGTGAGTGGTTATTGTGTTAGGTGTAAGGTTGGTGAGCGGCTTAGACTTAGGTACGTGTGTAAGATTGAAGATTGGTGTAGGATAGGTTACGATATGGCCGAGGATATGCTGGCGCGCGGGACGTGGAGCGTCGGTGAAGTATGCTGGCCTCTTCTCCTTGAGATCAGCTGACTGGTTTTTAAATTTTCGGTGAGACTAGATGAAGTAGTATCTGGGCACGTTTCTCTGTTTCCGGAGAGCAGCTGTATCGGGGTTTGTTTCGAATTCGACTGCTCTTAGCTTCGTGATACTTGTACAATTTCCGGTGGTCCTACTATATTCTCTCCCGACTCCATTTGTACCCGACGGAAATTAATCGCTCTATTAGTAGGATGCCCTTCGATCAGGTCGAATTCTACACGATTTCCAGGAATTAATTCGTCTTCTGGGTTCACAATTGACTTCTGAATATTTGTGAAATGGAAAAAAACATCCCCTTGAGTCTCATCACGCACAATGAACCCGAACCTTCTTCGAACGTCACATCGGCGAATAGTCCCCGTCGCATTTCGTGCTATGATCTTTGTTTTATTATAGATAGTAGCGGATGTAAGAGCTGTTTGGTTTATTTGAGCTAGCTGCGGCTCCTTCACGCTAGCTTGCTGGCGTTTCCCGGCGCCATCCGTGCTGAATTGCTTCCCATTCGTTCCCTTCTAAAGTCTGGCGGTTCCCTTGGTGGAGGTCTGCTAATACTTGATGCTACGGCTACCCTGATGTTTCGTCTCGCAGCCCGAGTCGCTCGATGATTAGCCTCAATTCGAAAAGCTGTTTGGACAGCATCTTGTAGAGTAGGTGGATTGAAGTATCGCACTCCCTCTTGAACGTCTAGGTTAAAAATTCCACCTAGGAAATGCTCCAATGCTATTTGATCTCTTGCATCCTCTGGACAATATGCAAACTTGAGCCTAGTCAGCCGTAAAAGATCCGTGGCGAATTCCGAAAACGACTCTCCATTCTTCTGGACTCTTGTGCTGAGCTGGACGTGACTAAATGACTGTTTGTACTCAGCTCCGAATTGGATAGAGAGCGCATTCCTCACTTTGGTATACGATCTTCTGGCCTATTGGCTTACTGTCTCGTAAAAACCTTTTGTTCTGTTATCCTACCCGTTCGTTTCCGCGATGGCGTCGAAGTGTAATTCATAATGATTCCACGGTGCCTTGCCATCATATTCTGTGGGAGAAAGCATTGGTCTTCTTATAGGCTGGTACGTAACTGTATGCTGCGGTCGGTGAGGTGATGTATAAGGTGTCTCACCTGCTTGCTGAGACCCCACCGGGTTAGAACAAATACCCGCAGGTAGATTTGGCTCAACTAGGTTAGTGTCGTTGCTATCGGGACTTTCTCTTGGAATTTTCGAAGACGGCGGCGTAGATTGACCGTTTGGCGGTGGAATATTAGCTGATTTGTCGGCGGACTTGACATTGAGCTGACCCTCCGTATCATCCATTACTCTATTGACTAATGCAGTTCCACCCAGG
Source organism: Dioctria linearis (assembly GCA_963930735.1). Lineage (NCBI taxonomy): Eukaryota > Metazoa > Arthropoda > Insecta > Diptera > Asilidae > Dioctria > Dioctria linearis. The sequence goes on along the minus strand of OZ005740.1, from coordinate 260,226,447 downwards.
ACTGAAAAATCGACCATCTGCCTTTGTAGTGCACTTAAGTCTTCCCTGAAGGAAGTATGCTGCCCCTTCAAAGCCTTCACCTCGTTGCTGACTTCTACAATTGTACTTGATTGCGCACTAAACTTATCATTCAACTCTTCGAGTTTCTGCAGAATTTTTTCAAGTTGTTCGTCCGCCATCTTACTTGATTGCTGCTGCTTGAGTTGGGCTTCGAAACCTAGTCAAATAGTGCCTTTTGTAGTCGTGAGCTAATGAGAACTCGGCGCGATTGAAACTGTCTACGTTCCAAATGTTGGAGGTACTACTCAAATGTAAGTTGGAGTTCCAATCAAATCTGATCTACAAAATCTAAAGTTTTATTGACGCACGTTGGTAGATAACAGCCCACGAAGCCGAAAGGTGTTAAATATTCTTAACTTTTTAGTTAAAAATGCAATCCAGTTATCGTGGTCTCGTGCTAAAGTTTTTATAGACGTACGTAGTCGAAAGCCCAACGCAGAAATAGTTGAAATGTTTTTTGCGCTTTTCTTAAAAATTCAATAAGAGTTGAGCTCTCGCGCTAACGTTTTATCGACGCACGTTGGTAATGAAATCTCAAACTAGAAAGAATTGCAATATTTCTAACCCTTTCGTTAAAACTCAATCAAGACCTTAAAATCCCAGAGTGTGTAGAATGAAATAATACGGGGACCTCTTTCGTACAGCTTTAGGCGAAAAGACAAAACGACGAAAAATACTCCTCACCTGCAAATTTCACTTTAACTTGTTGGTTTAGCTTTGATCAAAACTATAGGAGATCCTCCAAGTACCGTACTCCTCGGTTACAACGTAAAAGGTTTAGGAAAATCTAGGAAAAATTCAAACCGTTTGCTGGGTATCGGATGAGCAAATAGACAGACTACTGATATTATTACGCAACGTTAGACTCAGATTTTAAATTGGTTTATTTAGGCGTGTCAGCCCTATATATATAAACATCCCTAGCAGCTTGTGGATCAACGCATTCGGGGTTTATTCAGATCTTTCAAGAACTTTAGAAAATCTTGAGCAAATTGCTAATATTGCTCAATGGTCAATGCTTGCGGTTTTTTATTTGAATTTTACCAAATTATAGGAAATGTTGCAAAATTGTTACCGTTATTCAAGTAACCGTTGCTAACCTTTTCTAACACGTGAGCAGTGCCACCCTTAATTAAACTCTTCTTCGTGGGTTGGAAAATTTAGAACATTTAGCATTTATCAGTGGCAACAGACAAACGCTGGAAAAACCTATGCACGCTTGATTAAAAATTTAGTCAAATCATTGTTTCATAAGAGAAAGATTTGGCTCAGGACAAGAGCTCACAACTGTTCCCGTACCGCAACAGTTACCAAAATGTTGCAGGATGTCGCGTGCGGAAGTATTGCCTCGGTCTTATTTGAACTATGGAAATTATGAAAATTTTATTCGTTCTCGAAAATCAGAACTGAGAAAGAGCCGCGTCTTGGGGATAAGTCCAAGAAGTGCTCAATCACTCGCTAGTTATTTGAAAAGGCCGAAACGATCTAAATATCCACAAAATTTTTCGCTCTCCGATAAATAGGAGCAAGGACCTAAAAAACTTAATTAACTTATTATTTTCCAGAGCTCCACGTCTGCTAATGCACGTCGATTTATGAAAGTCCAAAAGCCGAAGTATGCTATAGAGAAGATGGAACTTGCGAAAATTTTGGACGAAAATATTTTATGCAACAAAAAAAAACTTATGTTCGATACAAATCTGGAAACTATTCTATGCGTAGGTATTGCAAGTTAGAGGTAGTTTTGTACTGATATAACCCTTCATGAAACCGCTAAGCTATACATGACCAGTGGTAGAGAACGAAAATCAATGCAGAAGCCAAACACAATCCAACCCAAGAGCTACCATCTCGGTTCCACGAGAATATTACCGGCGTTCCATGCCCTTTTAGGCGCACGTGCTTGAAGAATACTCTGTATTGTGGATGTAAGCTAGAAGCCGAAAAGCCAAGGCTTACCCTTCATCAACACTCAGCCAAACTAGGATGCACAGTACCGAATCCAAAAGCAGAAATAGTTGAAATACTTCTAAAGCGTTATTTGATAGTTCAATCAAGATCGACTCGCGGTATTAAAGTTTTACTATCGCGCGTAATAAATCAAATCCAAAAGCAGAAACAGTTTTAGTATTTCTAAAATTTTCCGTTAAGAATTTAATCCAATTATTAAGTTTCGCATTAAAGTTTATCAACGCACGTAGTTAAATAAAATCCCACAAGCAGAATTGCTTGAAATATTTCTCAGCCTTTTGTTCCAGATTTCACTCAAATTATTGATTTTCGGTGTTAACACGAACACCTATATTGACAGTATCTTATTTATTATGACGGCAAAAAGGCGGAATGACGACAACATTTCTCACCCGTTTGTACAAATCTTTACATTGATTCTTCCCAAATATAGAAATTACATTGTTAATTATAAACTGTAAAAAAGCCAAAATGTCGGAAACATTGGTCACTCTTTTGTAAACAAAATGTTAAATTGATTCTTCGAAACACAGTGTAGAAAATATTGAAATTATATTATTTTTTATAAATTGTAAAAAAGGCAAAAGGTCGGAAACCTTTGTCATCCTTTCGTAAAATCTTTAAATATAGAAATTATATGTTAATTACAAACTGTAAAAAGGCAAAAGGTCGGAAACCTTTGTCACCCTTTTGTAAAATCTTTAAATATAGAAATTATATGTTAATTCTAAACTGTAAAAAGGCAAAATGTTGGAAACACTTGTCACCCTTTCGTCAATAAAATGTGAAATTAATTCGTTGTCGAATTTACTTAGGATGTAGAAAGTGAGAGTGAAATCTTCCTCAACCTTTAGTAAACGAAATCTTACACTTGTTGTTTCTCATTGATCCGAAGTATGGAGACTGATCTTTCTTTAATTATGAATTTCAAATTTGTTGCCTCGGATTTTCTCCCATTAAATAGGTTATGAAAATGAAAGCTTCCTTGACTCTTAGTTAAAACACAAACAAAAGCAAAAGAAAAATTTTACTTAGTCAAATTTACGTAGAATACCTATATCAAAGGAAGATGAGATCTAATTCAATATCTAGTTAGAAAACGAAATTAATTTTTGAATTTATTTATGAATGTAGCAAACAAAAATCTTTCTGAAATTATGAGAAGTATTTTACCTATAACTACTATTTAAGAAACATAGAAAGTATTTTTTCTTTTCGTATAAGATCTATACAGCTAACAGCTTGCGGTTGTACGGTTATGTATACGGTAATTCCTTGACCAATATAACCCTACTTTTGTCGTTTCACGCCTGTAGGCAAAATTTGCTCTTGTACTTTTCTTACTTCCAGCAATGGGGGTTTGTGGGGTCCCTGTTACGGGATTTGTGGTGTACCCCACACTTGACACTAATATTGCAATATTTAATGTTCCCTTTTTGGCGGGGCCCGTTAACCCTATCGTCTGGCCGAGCGGTCTCCAGTTGAATCAGGTCGGGTTCGGGCGTTCCAATTGACGACACGTGAACAAAAACAAATTGTTACCTTTTCTGATGAGAGGCCTAAATTCTTCGGGCTACTCCCTGGAGCCTTGGAAGCCCCACTTGGGAGGCTGAGTCTTATCGCAGCAGATCTAGAACGACAAAAATTCCAGCAGACTAGTTTTCTTGTTAATTGCTTTGAACTCTCCTCTTTCGCGCTAGATATACACACTTCGTGGCAATTTGGACAAAAGAAAGAATAGAACAAAAAACTTGGACAATTTTACGTTATTCGAACCACTTTAGAGATTTACAACTTCTTATTCACTCGGCGTCCTTCCAGCTACTCTAACCAAACTTGACAAACTTCTTTTTTTTTACCATACAAATTGGCCGAGACTCTATCTGGACGTATCTTTTCTACTACAATTTTTTTTTTGATCTTTTACTATTCTTTTGGCCGAGCCTACTCACTGACCCCTAGGTGTGAACAGCTCCTGTGGTGAGGCCACATTCACTTATTTAACTTCATTTTCTTCTAGATAATTTGACAGGTTAGAGTTTTCTCAATCTAATTATATTTCATTTAGTTTAATGTGTTTTTTACAGATTAAATTTTCAACATCTAATTACATTTCATTTCCTTTGCTTTTTACAGATTGATTTTTCCTTTACTAGGTACATTTCATTTTCTAGAATTTTGACAGATTAAATTTTTCTTTTCCTTCTTATCTAATTACATTTCATTTTGTTTAATATTTTACAGATTAAATTTTTGAACATTTTAACATTTCATTCTCCATAAATTTGACAGGTTAAATCTCTACTTGTATAATCACATTTCATTTTCCTTCAATGCATGTCGCACTGTTTCTTTCAGCTCTATTTTTAATAAACGTCACAAGGTTTCTTTTATTTTTCTCTTTCTATTTTAATTCATGCTAAAGTGTTTCTACTATTTCCATTTATAAAAAGGTCGAACGGCCTCTTTGATTTTTATGATAGCGTACGTCAAAGGTTTCTATCATTTTGCCTTCTTACTAAATGTCGAAATGTTTCTACTGTTTTTATTTATAAAAATGTCGAAAGATTTCTTTGATTTTTATTTTACCAAACGTCAAAAGTTTCTATCATTTTGCCTTCTTAATAAATGTCGAAATGTTTCTAGTGTGTTTATTTATAAAAATGTCGAAAATTTCTTTGATTTTTATTTAACCGAGCGTCAAAAGTTTCTCTCATTTTGCCTTCTTACTAAATATCGAAATGTTTTTACTCTCTTTATTTATAAAATGTCGAAAGATTTCTTTGATTTTTATTTTATCGAACGTAAAAGTTTCTATAATTTTCTCTCTCTTACCAAAGGACGAATTCTTCTCTTCTCTTCCGATTAGAAATATTAATGTTTTGGCCTGAGATATTTCAAAATAGTTCATTTGCGGAAATTATTTTGGTTTTGTGTTTAGACATGAGTTTAGCAACTGCTTCCGCTTTGTGCTCATACGCGTGCTCCTCGATTTGAGGTAGTTTATTCGAGTCGGGCTAGATTTTAGTTAGAATTGTAATGGTGGACTTGGTTGGCATTGGAACGCGCCATTACTTTAATTCGAGATTCCTCCCTACTCTCGATGTTCATTTTCTGCTGTGCGTTCAGGTGCACGCAGAATGTCACATAATATCACATTTTTACACACCATGTCGTTCAGGCGACCGAAGCGTTGTCATTTCCCCAGCACATCGATGTGCACATTTTACGCTACGGTCTGGTAGCGTAGTGTCCCGGTGCGCTTTGCAGTTTTGACGTTTAGCGTAGTTTTGTTCTTAAAGAACTTTCAAAATTGACATTTCGAATCGAAGTGCACACCAGGTGCTATCCCTACTTTTTCAATTATGTGATGTGCGCACCGATGTGCTGAAAAGCACATCAGTGTGTACACCTGAACGCACGGGGCATGGGTCATCTGACAGATTGGAATGTCAAGTTCGTGTTATAATTTTTCTACTGAAATGACAAGTCGGCATTTTAAACTTTTCGAGTTTTTAGATTCTGCTTGTTCGGAATTCGTGCATTTTAAGAAAATTTGGGTATTTTCTTACTGAACTGGTGCGGGTGCTTCATAGTCTTGGCATTGTCTGGTAACTTAATTCACGCTGAGAACTTCAAATTTCCAGTACTGGAAAGTGCGAATAAATCCAGGAGGTTGAAAATTTGTAAAGGGGATTCCTTTATCCGGACTAATTTACCTCCCGCTGGGGATTCCTTTATCCGGATTTATTTACCCCCCACTGGACTGCTGCGAATTCGTCGTGGTGTCCTTTTAAGCAACGAAAGATCATCAGCAGATGTCGTATGTGAGAACTTTCCAAATGCTGACCAGCCCTATCATTCCATTTAATGCACTGTCCGTTTCAGATTACACGAAATGCCAACATACAGGAAGAGAAAAAAAAACAGTGTACCCTCTCTAGTACTAGTTTTGCCAGGATTCTCCCGTAATCCGTTCTGGTTGAGATCGAGGTTTCATGATTCGCTCTGTACAATCTACCATCAGTAGATGATTGCTAGATGGTCTAGAGACTGTGCCAGAAGTTGAACATGGTCATGCCACTATTATTAAAGCATATCGGGTGCATGGAGCTTAATCATTATGGGGATGTTTAAAGGCAATCGTTAAGGACGAATTATCGATTAGGGCAGTGGAAGGGCGAGGTAAGTCATCCTGTTACAATATGTTACGAAGGGTCTTCGATAATTGATCGACTTATCGAACACGATTTATCCAAATCATAGTTAACGATTGCTGCAGCGCTGACTTCATCATTCGATGCAAATGTGTTTCCCACATGAGACATTTCTTAAGATTTGAAAACAAATAATAATCCAAAAAACTATATCTGGTAAGTATGTGAGGTGTGGAAGGACTTCGTACCATAATTCGCACAATTTTTATTCTCAATTTCACAAGAGTGAACTGATGGAAAAGAACCTCGGCAAATATGGCAGTTTTTTTCTTTATAGCCTCATTAAAACGGTTCAGCAATGATGTGTAATATTTCCAATCTATCGTTTTATTATTCTCCAGGAAGTTAATTAACATTATTCCCGGTACCCAGTCGCCATCAGCTTTCTTGCTGATGGAATTATTTTAGCCTTTCTTGAAGGCCGTTCTTCGACTGCCATACACTGTTTTGATTGTTCCCAGCTGTTAGATTAGAAGGTATTCAAATGCTTTGAAACAGCGGAAAAATTCCTCGAAATATCATTTAAATAGGCCAAAACCATTCCTACTGTTTTGAAATTGCCGAAAAAATCCTCCGAATTTCATTGGAATAGACGAAAACCGTTCCTACATAGATTAAATTGTTCACACTTTTGATCAATTGCGAGCAAACGCGGCATGGTGCAAAATATTGTGCACTCAATCAATTCAGATGCCTTATATCTTAGCAATCTCATGGAATTACAATGTAAAGCTATGAAAGAATAATATCTTTCAACTTAACTTGCAGTCACTCCAAACAGATAATGTTACATGCCTTAACCATGCATTGTAGAGCCATGACCACAGACAAGAAAAATAACAGAAATCAGAACGATAAACGAAAAGAAAAACAAAACGAACAAAGTTTGCTCGACCTTAAGAGGAATTTTTGCAACATACGCAAATTTCGCTTTGCAAGCAAAAACGTTCAATTATGAAAATATAAATGTATCTGAGGTCATCGCTCTACCAAACCAATAAGAAGTGATTCATTATGAAGTTCAGTGATCAGAATTGTTGACACTGCAACTATGATCAATGAATTCGATTATTGCTTCAAGTATTGCATTTCTGCAATAACTCCCCCCCTTTAGAATTATTAGACACATTGTTTAGTATGTAAGAAAATTGTATAAATAACCAGTGTCTGATCAATAAAAATCAGAATTAATTTGACTATCGAAAGGTGTCTATTATTTCTCGCGATAACATCGGCATACTCTGCCATCATATTAAAACAGCGGCATACTCTGCCTCTATACAAAGCAAACATCGGCATACTCTTCCATTCTATTAAACAGCGGCATACTCTGCCTCAATACAAAGCAAACATCGGCATACTCTGCCATTCTATTAAGCAGCGGCATATTCTGCCTCACAACATCGGCACACTCTGCCATCTCATTTCTGAAGCGGCATATTCTGCCTTAATAGAACCACAGCGGCTTCTCAAGCCATCAACAAGTAAGTTCGGCAGCCCTCTGCCTATTTAAAATTTAAAATCAAAGTTCGTCTATTTAATTTAAATAATCATGAACAGCATTACACGAAACTCTGAAGCAAACATTACATGGCGGCCCTGCAAATCGGACCAACGACAGAACCTCTAGAGGACCCAACAATTAGAAAGAGAACAGCACCTAGACGCCTCACAACTCCAAAACAACAAATAACCGTTCTAAAACCAAATGCTGAAAAAAACTACGGAAGAACTTTGGCAATCTATCAAGCAAAAAAACAACTTGGAAGCATCAACCATTTATCGAAAGGAGAAAACACATAGAGGAAACAACAATTAGAAAGAGAACAGCACCTAGACGCCTCACAACTCCAAAACAACAAATAACCGTTCTAAAACCAAATGCTGAAAAAAACTACGGAAGAACTTTGGCAATCTATCAAGCAAAAAACAAACTTGGAAGCATCAACCATTTATCGAAAGAGAAAACACATAGAGGAAACAGAAACACCTCCAGAAGAAAAAACAAAATCAAAAGCAATAGTGACAAAAAACCATCCAAGAAAATCCAGAAGCAGGACCCAAACCTATTACAATTTGTGAATACAGACAGAGATCACAACAGGACAAACAACCAAGAGAGCAATATACAGTACAAAAGCAGACAAAACGAAAAGAGGCGGCATAGCCGTAAGAGTTAGGCAGCAAATCGCAGAGCTGTATAGGGTGATCCCCATAACAACAGATAAGAATCTGAAGAAACAGCTAATACAGAAGCTTAACGGATTAAGATGGGAAAACCTCAATCGAAAGAGATATTAATAGCACAAAATGCAGCAGCAGCATCAGGAACGACACCACAATCTATAAACATTCACGACCTTCTGCATGTACCAACAGCCGTGAGTATTGTATTAATTATCATCCTTCTAGCTATCACGTTTTACTTAGGGAAAAAGTTTGTGCAAAAATTAATTAATAAAAGTGTCACTAGAAATGTTAACAAGCTTGCTGAAATATAAAAAAAAAAAAATATCAATTTAACTATAAATTTTTATGTAATTTAATTATAGCAATATTATTTTTTTTGGGGCTCTATGAATATATAATCACTAAGTTAATTTCTTTTAATATTCTATAACACTTTAATTATAATTACAAATAAATACATGGAAAATTGCGAGAGACTTTTTACTGAGATAAAGAAATTGCTAGAGACATTTACAAAGAGTATTTTCAAGCAAAGAGTATTTTCAAGCAAAAATTTATTAAAAAAACAAGCTGCAGCCAAACAAATCAAAAAGGAATTCGATGCGAATATATGCACAAATAAAGGAAAGCAAGCGGAAGACTTGCAGAATAAATTTAACACAAAGTTCATAGAACTTAAAGTGATTTTAGAAGAAACAACCAAAACGATTTTGGATAACACAGAAGATTCAGAACTTGATGAATCAGATCAAGAAGAACCACAAAATCAAACAAGAAAAATGGGCTCGAACACATTTGACCTAGCTGTAGCAATTAAAATATTGCCAGAATTTGGAGGCAATATAAAAGATTTGTCAAATTTTATAAGCTTAGTAGAGATGTACGGAAAAACACTAAAAAACGAAGAACAGCCACAGGTAATAGAATTCGTATGGCTAGCACGCCTGAGTGAAAAAGTAAGAAATAAATTGTCCGCAGTTGCTAAACCAACAACACTAAAAGACCTAAAGACAGCCTTGACAGAGGCTTTCAAGACAAGAAAACACCACACAAAAACTTACAACAAAAACTAGCAAATTGCAACAGAATGGAATGAAAGTTCAAGATTTCTCAGACAGGATATTGGAAATAATTGCAGAACTAAACAAAGTGCAGATAAACGAAATAGGAGAAGCACACAGGGAAGTGATCTGCAAATTAAATGACAAATTTGGGCTGAGTACGTTTCAGAGTGGACTGAATGATCACCTCAAACCAACAATTATGGCATCACAGCCAAAAACATTAATAGATGCCATAAGCCTCGCAAATCAAGTTGAGCAACCCTTAACAAATGAATCAAGAATACTCAATATCAACAGAAATCAATACATTCAACAAAATAGACACCAGCAATAATTACGGAAACCACACTAACTCCAGAAACCATAATTACAGAAACAACAATGGCAATAGGTACCAGAAAAACTACCAAAATAGAACAAATAACAGCGTCCAACTAAACAACCAAAACAGAAACAATGGTTGGCAGAAGCAGAGAAATTGGAACAATAACAACAATAATCACAATAATAGTGGAAGAAATTTCTATAGAAACTCCCAACAAAACCAGAGAAGAAGTGTAAATTTTCTGCAGGAAACGAGCAATGCGCAAAGTCAGGAGAAAATCAGCACAGAATAGAGTAATTCGAAATTCAAAAATTTACAACATCAGAAGTTACACTACGAATTACATAACGCTGATGGACAAGTTCACAAAATCAAAATTAAACTTCCTCATTGACTCAGGAGCAGACATCTCTATCTGTAAAGTACATTTATTAAATCAGGCAATCGACACAAATGAACAATGCAAGATGACGGGAATAACGAATAATGAGACATATTCCTTGGGCACAGCGAAATTACAGTTAACGTATGAAGGCAATGACATAGAACATAAATTTCACATAGTGGATACACAAACACCAATTACCACACATGGAATAATAGGAAGAGATTTTCTAATGAAATACCGATGTAAAATAGATTATGAAACTTTCACGATAACTGTAGCAACAAACACTGAAGAACTGACTATACCAATGGCAAACAAATATGAAAATGAAATAGAAATACCAGCGAGAACTGAGATTATTCAAGCCATAACACTCGACGTTGATGAAGATAGCGTAATCTGCGGCGAAGAATTAATAAAAGGAGTCTTCTTAAGTAACACAATCATACCAAAGCATGGAGTACAACATATAAAACTGCTAAATTCAAATAACCATACAGTTACTTTGAAAGCATTCGCACCAAGGGTACATGTGCTGAAAGAATATAGGATAATGAGAATACCAAAAAGAGATAACACAGAACAACGATTTCAAAAACTCTTACAAGAATTCAAATTAGAAGGGTTAGATGAAACCGCTAAAGGTTCAATTAAAGAAATATGTAGAAAATATCAGGAAGTATTTCATGCAGAAGACGAGAGGTTATCAACAAATAATTTTTATAAACAAAACATTAGTACAACAGATAATAACCCAGTCTACATAAAAAACTATAGGTTGCCACACTCACAAATCGACCAAATAAACAAAGAAGTCGACAAGCTACTACAGAGTGATGTAATCGAGCCTTCAGTAAGTCCATACAACTCACCACTCCTCATAGTACCAACAAATCTGGTGATGAAAAGAAATGGAGACTAGTTGTGGACTTCAGACAGTTAAATAAAAAAGTAATAAATGATAAATATCCTCTAACAAGGTTAGAACACATCCTAGATAGACTAGGAAGAGCGAAATACTTCTCAACACTTGATATGACAAATTCTTTCCACCAAATAGAGCTCGAAGATGATTCAAGAAAACTAACAGCCTTCTCAACCAATCAGGGACACTATCAATTTAAAAGATTACCCTTCGGACTAAAGATATCAACGAACAGCTTTCAAAGAATGCTCTCTATTGCACTTAGCGGCCTAGATGACGGCGCATTTATATACGTCGATGATATTATAATACATGGCTGTAGTCTTAAATACCACAATCAAAATCTGGAAAGAGTACTAAAAGACTTCAAAAATACAATTTAAAGCTTAATCCAAGCAAGTGCAACTTTTTGAAACCTGAAGTACTATATCTAGGCCATTTAATTACAAAAAATGGAGTCAAAACCGATCCCAGTAAACATGAAGTAATACGAATGTATCCAGCACCACAGAACGTGGATGACGTGCGACGATTTGTAGCCTTCTGCAACTACTACAGACGTTTTATATCGAATTTTGCAGAAATTGCTCGACCACTCAATGAACTCCTAAAGAAAAACAAGTTGTTTCTTTGGACAGAAGAATGCAGGATATCATTCGAAAGACTCAAAACAAAGCTGATAATTTCACCAGTTCTCAAATATCCAAACTTTAACAAACCGTTCATTTTAACGACCGACGCTTCAAATTTTGCGCTTGGAGCAGTGCTTTCGCAAGGCGAAATTGGACAAGATTTGCCAATATCATATGCCAGTAAGACATTAAATAAGCACGAATTAAACAAATCAATTATCGAGAAAGAATTGCTTGGAATTCACTGGGGAATAAATTTTTTTAGACCCTATCTCTATCCCAATAAATTCACCATTGTGACAGATCACCGACCGCTAGTCAGTCTTTTCACGCACAAGAATCCATCATCAAAGTTAACAAGAATTCGTTTAGACCTTATGGATTATGACTTCGAGATTGTGTATAAACAGGGAAAAATGAACACAAACGCAGATGCCTTGTCAAGAATAAAGATAGATTCTGACAAGTTAAAGTCAATGATACCGACGGAAGTAAATGTTATCACACGCAATATGGCGAAAGAGCAGCAAAACGGAATAAAAAAAAGGGACAATGTAGAATCCGACGAATTCTATATATGGGAATGTACATCCCTCTCCGATATAAGAAATATAGTAAAGATTCAATTCGAAATAAAATTAGATCCAGCATATGCGCAAAGAAAAAGACAAAGCTTGCCAAAAATAAATATATCTAAGAAAGGGGTAACCGTTCAGTACAGCGATAATCCTATATCTAACTCTGGTTACATAATGGAGAAGCTGATACAAAAGATGAACGAGAATAACATTAAAGAATTAGCACTCGCAAAGGACGATGCTATATTCAACTATATGGAAATAAATGAATTCAAGAAGAAATTCAATAAGCTGCAGCAGAATAATAAAAGTGGTAAGGCAACACAAAGTTACAAAGTTATAGGTCAAAATGGAGTCAACTCCATAATTCTAATAAACAATAAACCAAAAGAAGTACATAATAATAGGCTGATAAAATGCAAATTTAAATAAGGAAACACTACTGATAGTATAGCATAGACATTCTTAATATCATTTATAACAAATTACCTACACATAAGAATAGATAATACTAAGTAAAACCCTGTCATGACAGACTGAGTAACCTAATAAGAATAAAGAGCTCAGGATAATTAAATAAATTGAAAGTAGAATAAATACAATAACATAAGTACAGATACAAAAAAAAAAAATTTATGTACAAAAATTTTTTTTTATTTTTTTAAGGGTGAGGATGTAAAACTATGAAAGAATAATATCTTTCAACTTAACTTGCAGTCACTCCAAACAGATAATGTTACATGCCTTAACCATGCATTGTAGAGCCATGACCACAGACAAGAAAAATAAACAGAAATCAGAACGATAAACGAAAAGAAAAACAAAACAAACAAAGTTTGCTCGACCTTAAGAGGAATTTGCAACATACGCAAATTTCGCTTTGCAAGCAAAAACGTTCAATTATGAAAACATAAATGTATCTGAGGTCATCGCTCTACCAAACCAATAAGAAGTGATTCATTATGAAGTTCAGTGATCAGAATTGTTGACACTGCAACTATGATCAATGAATTCGATTATTGCTTCAAGTATTGCATTTCTGCATAACTCCCCCCTTTAGAATTATTAGACACATTGTTTAGTATGACCACAGCGGCTTCTCAAGCCATCAACAAGTAAGTTCGGCAGCCCTCTGCCTATTTAAAATTTAAAATCAAAGTTCGTCTATTTAATTTAAATAATCATGAACAGCAGCGTCGTTTGTGTGTATTTCCAGTCCGAAAATTACTAAACCACTTATAAACAGTTCTAGTCGATGCAACAGATTCACCATATTATTTATGCCGCTTCTAAACCCAAACCGAATTGTGCCAACCCTTCACTTCTTGATCTTGTCATGGTTACTAATAAGAGTAATATCCGATTTCATAACCAGATGAGCCCACCAAGTATGCTTGATCATGATATACTCTTTATGACTTATAATCTCTAACCGGAGGGTGGGAATCTTAACAAGACTTTCTGCTATCGTGATTTCAATCATCTTGATAATCTTAACCTGATAGACGATTGCATGTCACTAGATTGGAACGATATTTTGCTTCTTCCATCGGCGGAGCGGCAACGATGTAAATTTAATGAGTTGATCTCTTATTTATATAACAAACATGTTCCACTTAAAGTCAAACGGATCCGTCCATATAGTAATCCATGGTTTTCTGATGTAATACGCTCTCTCATTGTAGAAAGGGACTTCTTATATAAACAGTGGAAACGTCTACATACTTATTACACCCGCACACTCTATAAACAAGCTCGCAACAAGGTCATTTCTGCAAGTAGGAGAGCTAAGTGTGAGTATTTTTCTTCTAAATTTGATCCTAGCTTACCTTCCAAAACCCTGTGGGGAATCCTGAAGCGAGCTTCCATTTATTCTGATGTCAACCCTGAATGTCCCTTCGATACTGTGGAGCTTAACCGGCATTCTGCTTCAGGTCCAGCAACAAATTTATTTATCAAATAACGACCTAATATGTCCTTTCTTGCTTTACGTGAACAAAGTGTAAATTGCTTCTCTTTCCGGTGTGTGGAGAATGATGAGCTTTTTAAATCGATATACTCCATCAAGTCCCATGCTACTGGTTTTGATGAAATAAATCCTCATTTTCTCAAGATATTACTGCCTTACATTTTTCCTTATATTCGGCAGATCAGGAACACTTGTCTCACTACATCTCATTTTCCAGAAGTATGGAAAATAGGTAATGTTACTCCTGTCGCTATAATAATATCTCCTACAGAGCTGGCACACTACCGTCCCATCAGTATCCTCAGCTTTCTTGGCAAAGTCTTAGAAAAGCTTATGCGAGCCCAGATTGAAAATTACGTATCATATAATGATCTCCTGGCGAAATATCAGTCTGGTTTTCGGGCACGACACAGTTGTGAATCTGCAATACTCAAGGTCATTACGGACTTGCTATCGACTCTAGATTTGGGAGATCTTGGTGTGCTGGTTTTGTTGGACTTCTCTAGGGTATTTGATTGTGTTGTGCATGAGAAATTGCTGCGTAAGTTGTATGCAAACTTTTATTTCTCTTCTTCTGCTGTTATGATGATAGCAAGTTTTCTCTCAGATAGGTCTCAACAGGTGATCATAAATGGAGCTTCGTCTTCTCAAAGGCATCTAGCATGTGGAGTTCCTCAAGGATCAGTCTTAGGACCTCTCCTCTTTAGTCTCTACATTAATGATTTATGTGATGTGGTACATGATGTCCAGCTGCACCTGTATGCAGATGACGTGCAGCTGTACTTATGTAGACCTCGTGGACTGATTGAGGACTGTATCTGCAGAGTAAATGATGATCTTTCAGAAATCTTTAGGTGGTCAATTGATAACAAACTGCTTCTTAACACCAATAAATCACAATGCACAGCCTTCTCTAATTCTGACCTTTATATTGAGGATCTTCCCCCAATTATGCTTAATAAAGTGGAACTACCTTGCGTAAACTGTATAACCAATTTGGGAGTGAAAATTAATAATCGTTTGAGGTGCTGTGATCATATTAAATCTATAGCGGGTAAAATTTATGGTGGGTTGAGGAGGCTGTGGCTATCTGCCAATGTACGTCCGGTTGATTTGCGTTTGAAATTAGTTAGGACACTTTTGGTGCCTCTTTTTTCCTATGGTAGTTTAATTTACATGAAACTGGACTCGGTTTGCAAACGAAAGCTTGAGGTTGCTTTCAATGACTGTATACGGTTTGCTTTCGGTTTGCGTCGTTCTGCTCATATCACACCTTACAGATTATCGATCTTGGGTTGTACTCTGGACTTTTACTTAAAGGGTAAAGCCCTCATTTTCCTACACAATCTTATTCGTTCAGGTGAGCCGGAGTATTTATCTTGTGAAGTTAAATTTCTGCAATCTTTGGGAGGACACAAACTTCTGATTCCGCGCTTCAATTCATCCATCCTAGAAGGATCTTACTTTGTCCAGGTTGCACGACTTTGGAACTCCCTAACTCCTCATGCACAGAGTGCTACTTCTGTCGGTGTATTTAAGAAACTTATAATATAATTTTATTTTATAATTTACAAATTATTATGCTGATTGTGTCGAACTCTTTTCTTTTTATTATTATTTTGCTACTATGCTTATTTATAAAAATTATTTTTTTCTCTTTTCTTTTCTCTGTTTTTTTTTTTACTTTTTATTTTTCTAATGTATTGTAAGTATTTCAATATATTTTGTAGTTTATTCGGTTAACCTAGCCGTACTTTAAAGTGTACTATTATAAGATTTTCAATCTTGTGTACAAATTAGAAATAAATTAATGATTGATTGATTGATTGATTATTTTCTTAGAGTGGTATATAGACAAAGGTTTTTCAATCGAAAGGAAAAATTACCGTTAACTTTATTTTCTGTTATGTTATTTTATAAAGATATATAATACACATTCGATTTCCAATAAACAAAAACGTTCAGTGTATATGAAATAAAACACACTTAACGCCTTTGTGTGGCAGATGACCATAAAATATGTTCACTTGAAATTAAACGTATTTTTATTATTTACCTGTATATTATCCTGTAAAACTTCTATAATAGCAGCACACACCTCAGGAACTATACTTGATATCGCCGGCTTTGATATTTTAAACAGGTACATTAAGCTTGTGTAGGAATCGCCACTAGCCAGAAAACGTAAAGTAAGAGCTAAATTTTCTTTAGCAGGTATACAATCTCGTAAATTGGTATTTACTTTAGATATGTGAGGTCCAATTAAGTGGAGTAGCTTATTAAAAGTCCGTACTTGACATCCGACAAAAATTATCAAAATTGTTGCATTTTTGGGTTTGTAAATCCATTAGCAACGAACGGCCACTATACAGTTTTCGGCTTTCAAAGATTTTCGAAGTCCAACAACGCCTCTGTTTTCTCTTATTATGTTTCTTTATTAGATCATTTAAAAGTATAAACCCCGTACTTGCAATTACTAAATTATCGTCCGACATTATGATAAGCAAAATCGAAACGAACGAATGCTTGTTCGCGATATGAACTGATCTTTGGAAATGTTTCTCAATGAAATCACACAGCAAGCACACATACAAAAAACGCATTCGTTCTATGTTTAACAGTCGTATGCACTGCGCAAATTTGTTTACTACTGCTACTGAATAATATGTGCACGCATTTGCTTCGCGTACACACTAACTTTTAAACAAATTTGATTTCTACGCATTTCGTTCATTCTTGCTTGCAAATACGTACACACTTGTCACATTTGTTTAAATTCTTTGGACGTATTTGAGACGGAACATGAGCACATGGTATAAAGCACATTCGTTTACATTTGCAACACGTACAGATTTGATTAAAAACAAGAGTTGAAACACATGTGTTTGCGTTTGTTTGCTCAGTGTGTACCCACCTTAAGTATGTGCTGACAAGAAATTTGTTTGATATGCACGTGCAATGACCTTAAATTATATTAATTCTAAGATTGTTCAAATATAAAAGAGCATCCGATACGTTCGGTATTGTCTGTACAAAATTTACTGAAGAACGTAAAGCAAAAAGTTCACCAATTTTATAGCACGTAGTAATTATATTGTTACGCGCCACAAAGTGATGCAAGCGACATCTGTTGGAAATGGAAACATCTTTAGGTTAGTGATATCCTAGTACACTTTGGGTTCGGAGGAGTATAAAAGATTTCAGACAGTGAAGTGAACGAAGTAAACTATTTGGATTGCAATAATTATAAGTATAGTACTAGCGATAACTATAAAGACTTGATTTGATAACTGTTTGTAAATGTTATAAAAGTAAACAGTGAAATAAAATAAAAGAAGAACTTGTTAATGATATCTGAAATATTGTGTTTTAAATGACGAACTAGGGCCACGCTCGTAGCAGTATCATATCGGTTGTGAATAATATAGATAATAAAATAAAAGTTATTTGATAACAAAACAAAAAGGGTTTTCTCATTCATAGGTGGTATTTTTTCTTTTTTAAACAGTCCTTAAATTTTTCGGTGTTCATGCGTATTTCTGCCAGCTGTCATCAAAATTGGCTACGAAATAAATTTTACCTGTGTGCAGATATTTTATAATATACCTTAATAGGCACTTCTTTTTTTAAATGCAAGAATTCTATTTATATATTTTGTTTTGGGACCTGTTGATGAGTCAAATCAAGACTTGAAACTTGTCACCGAAAATTAATGAGTTGAGTGATGAAATAACAAATTAGAACGTTTTTTAGCTTTTGCTATATACTGGAGAATCCCAAAAAATTCTTTCTTGAACAAAACTAAGTTTAACCCGGTAAAAAGTCAAAAAGAGTAATCTTTTTATTTTATCTATTTATATAAGGCAATATCGCTGAAACTACATGGAGCAAACTAAGATTTTGGCAAAATTGATTTTGATTTACTCTACGTGGCAGTCTTCATAGCCACAAGGAGCAATCAAATTTTAAATAGAGTTTTAAATTTCCGCAGGTGTATTACAACAATATTTAAAAAAAAATTTAAAGTAAGTATTTAATGTACTCATAATTCATGCCCCATGTATACACAAATTTTATTTGGGGTAAACTAATTCTAACTTTTGTGGAAAATATATGATATGGGGCAAACACAACATGATTTATCTCGTTACATATATAACTTAGAAAAAAGCGGATTAAATCTTTTAATTCAATTTCAGTAAAAATCTCAAAAACCGGACTTAACTCAAAATATAAAATTTGGCGAATGAGGCAAACCAATATTCAGGCGACGATCTGTTATCCGAATTCTTAAATACAAAATTTTGCATAAAAGGATCTAGGGTAAAGTCGCTAGTGGTCAGCACCTTAACGCATTTTCTTGAAATAATAACTTGTAAAAATTTTTAAATAATTAATTTTGGGGATGTAGACAGGAACATTAACCTCGATATATATATTTTAAATTTACAATACTAAAATATATCAATTTTTCATTTATTAATTAAAATTGTAATAAAAATAGAAAATTGGGAAAATTCTCCTAAAGTCAGCACAAAGAACCCAGTGCTCGGCATTCTAGTTTCCTTTCTCCAGCATGCGGCTTAAATTTAAGTTTTATATGAAAACAAATTAATTAAAGCAGTCAATTTTTGAATTTTAATATCATTTTATTAAATTATCGATTCAAATTTGCCTTCGGCATAGATTTATAAAAAGTTATCTCTCTTATATCTATGTTTATATATTCATAGGCATAGGTATATCACATCAAGTTATGTTTTTTTGGTACAATGCAGATCACATTTTATTTAGACGTTTATGATTGGATTTCAATATTTCTTTAATCCACTAGCACAATCATATCTTAAAAATATAAAATTAAATTAAATTCACATTATGAATTATGAACTAAAAAATAGGAACGCATTACAAACGTCCATAAATAAATTTCAGGTTTTTAAATCACATCGTAAAACTAAACTAAACTAAAAAGTGGAAACTTATTTCAGTCATGAGGAATAAGGCAGGTCACTACATAGCGTATCTTAGTCTTACACTTAATTATCACAATCGCTATTCTTGTCCTTCACAAAAATTGCAGACAAAGTCAGCATTTTGAGCCTCTGCAAAAGTTAAGTCTGACAAACAAGTACATTTTAAATGAAACCACTTTTCACATATGTCACAGCCAATATTCTTAAGTCCATGCTCCTCAACATCTGTAAACAACTCATCCTCACAACTCTGACAGAAAATTTTAATCCGCTGATTTTCCTTCTTTTTTGCACCTTTAAGTTTTGCGCCAGATGCCTTTCAAATGTAGCTGGGGAAGTAGGACCCGAATCCAACAACATATTTAAGGCAGATTGCACAGACTCTTCTTGGCTACTTTCTTGATCAATATCTCTTTCGGTTGGGCCTTGATCGTCAATATATTCCTCCAAAGAAGGATTGTTATTTTCCTATGCTTTTTCAATTATTCGAATAACTAAGTTGTAGTCAATATTTGCCTCTGCAAGGTTATCTTTAATTGATTCGACTACTTTAATTGCATTATTATATGCGTTTGCGGATAGGCCGCTGGTCCGTGTATTAATATGCTCATTTATCGTCTCCAGAGCATTTTGGACGCACTCGGTGTAGTCAACAGCATTAGGGTTAAATGGGTATATGTATACCACATTTCCGGAACAAATTTTTGACTACTTCAGTTCTATCCTTTTTGCTCAATGTAGTGATTGCTTTTCCATGATTCCCGGGCATGTGTTGATACTCCCTCACAACCTCTTTGTAACCATCCTTAAGTCCTTTAAAAACTCCCACATTAGCTGGCATTATGGCTCTCTCCTTTGACACGGTTTCTGGATTTCGCAGACTAAGCTCTGGATGACGTTTTAAAAATGCGTAGTACCATTTCTTTCCTGGTCTTCCATCCTTGAAAGGTGTAGATCTTTTACCTTCCAATATTATTCTTTGCACCGTATTGAGGAAATCATCAGGTTTCTGAGGAAATCCGCATTTAGATTATCCCATCAACCACTACACTAACGTATGTGGGCCCATTATTCTAGGACCTTCTTTGACACGTCCATGGATTCTATCCTGCAAAGTGCCCCGAGGAACATTAAATTCTTTACTAGCCTGCATGATATTCAGTCGTTTCTCTCGTACAGCCCTCAAAGCATCTGCCAAAGCCTGCTCGCTGTACTTATGAATAACCCGTCTTTTGGCATTCATTGTCCAATATACCTATATAGAAAATATATATAACACGATTAATTGCTTGCGATGTATGCTTGCAATGAGCTAGCCTAGATTCGAACTAAGGAATGATCCCTGCAAACTTAATGAACCAAAAGAAATGCGTAAGCAAATTTCAAAAGCGAGATCTCATTTCGAAATAAATTTCGATAGCAAATCGTTTTCAGTACTGATAACGATGAAAACAGAGCGCTGTAACGGAATTTTCGTGATAAAATTCTCGAAGAAATATCCAACAACCATAACACATTCATAAGCATGAATGCATCATTTAGGCATTATCGGAGAATACTCGAAACTGTGAGCAAAGAATATGTTAAGTGTACTCTGCGGCTTGAAGCAAGGATTCTCGAATCGAAGATAATTCGAGAAAAGGATAAATTATTTGCAGGGGTTCGTTTCCTATTTTGAGTAGCACCAGCAAGGACTTCATTGTCAAAAGGGTGCTGACTACTGGATTAAACTAATTTGGAATGAGATCCTGTCTCCAGCATGCTATGCTGGGGATAGACAACTCAATGAAATATCGTTTCCTTAATGCAGCACCTTCAAAATTAAATGTGTTTTTGTAGTTGCATTTTCCAAATGCATTAAAAAACTCGTAAATAAATACTATTTGTATGATAGAATACTTTTTACATTAACTTACCACTTATTTCACAAGAAAATAAACAAAATTTCTAACACTTTCCACTATTTATTTTTTAACAAAACCTGTTCATTACCATCTTCAATAGGATCCCTAAGGATACTGACGATAATAATACAACTACGAAGGATAAGTGCAATATAATTTTTTTAAATTTCTTGAGAACAGGTTTGAGGGCATGCGTAATTAGTTGTTCGCAGGAAAATTTGTGAGATCATATTCTTATTTAAGGCAATTTTGTGTAAAAGGGGCTGAGCACTGGGAACTGCTGACTTTAGGCGCTACTACCCTACTCCGTTCATCCAATTAATGAAAAATGGCAGTAATTAGGTGAATTTCATCATTTACACAATATATTGAAAGCAGATGAAGAACATTTTTCTGAATAGTACTGAGAAAGACTAACTATATTTTGAACAAAACAAGATCAATTATACAGAAATATTTGACGGACCTTATCACGATATTACCAGAAGATAAGCTTGCTGTTATATTGAGGTTAGTATAATGAAAAAAAGCGTTTATAGATCATTTATTTACAAGATTTTATTGTATATAAAACTGAAGAAATAAATGTAATCGCAATAATTTAACCTAGAAATCAGCTATAAGGATTGATGTGAATTAAATATTGTAAACTGTGCTTTCATCAGTTACTCCTGAGTTTACTGTAGAATTTCTTCAATCTTCAGAAATTGTTGCTTCAGCAGGAGTAATTTGTTGTTCGGTATTTACGGAACTTGTCCATTTAGATGCGGAATGTAATCTTTGATCAGTCATAACTTCCAAAGCTACCTCGCTCATCTTTATGCGGAAGCATAGTTTTTGAATATCACTCATTTTCTTCATTATAGGCAGAAAACTGATAAGGAAGCTATAATCCTCATCCTGCTTAAGTCCACTGTTTTCTTTTAATATGGAAAGCATTTCCTTCTCAATTTGAAAGAGTGCATTATCAGCAGCAAGCTTACGTTTACGACTTTTTGTAGTTTTCAGAACACTGGAGTTGGGCAAAATAATGGAAACATTTGGTTCTTCTTCCGAATTGTTAGTCATCCCACTCACCTCCTCAACAGTTTTCTGTGAACATGGTATATCTTCACAATACTTTTCAGGTTGAATTACGTTATCAGTTTGTTGTTCCTCTATAACATTTGAGTTGCCCGTTAGTGTCGCGGGAGAAAGAATATCCCGCAAGAACGACATTTGGTTGAAATAAGCCCATTTTCGATTATGCACGTCTGGTGCTGCACTTCCTGATTTGAACTTTGGAATTTTATTTAGTTCCTGTCTAAAATTATCGCGGATGCTTTTCCACTTTTTGCTTACCTCATTTTCTGAAATGCAATAATATAATATTATGTATATATGCATGTACACAATGTGAGTAGTGTATAAATATTAATTTTTTGTATAAAGGCAGATTTTTGGCTACTGGAGCATCATACATACAGTCAAGGCGGTATATATAGACCACGAATGGGAGGGGTTTAACCTTATAGGCTAGTACAGATACCATAGTACATGCATAAACCACGTGTGTGTCGTTAAATTCCAGTATAATACAAAATGAGCAAACTGGTTCCAGGTTAGTATAAATAATTGGGCTTTCTCCATGGTTTACGGAACTTTTTAATGGTTTCAACGTTACTTTGAGGTAGTGACAAAATTATCTAGTTTATGACTTTTTGTTCAAGTAGGCCTTTTTGGAAAATCATAAAATATTAAATGTCTGACGTTTTCCTTAAAAGCAAAAATTATAAGTTTCAAAAACTGTCAAATGAAATTATTATGCGATCTGTCACATAGCACGGTAAGAGAATTCAATAGTATCCGAGCCATGATACCTATACTAGCTGTGCGCCAACAGGTTAATACCCTCCATAGACGAAATAATAACTGAGAATTAATATGAATTTAATAATCAGAATGACAATCCAAGTAAATTGAAAGTTCTATTTATATATAAGTGCTATATTTAGATAATTGAGTTCACGGTAATTATCAAATAATGTTTTGTAGGTCTGCAGTGTTAAGCTTCCGATATTTAAAAAGTTATCTTCGAAAACATTGGGACTGGAGACGAGCATAATCTACGAATAGAGAAGTAAAGGAAGGGAACCGCAAAGTTTGCGTACGTGATTGAATTGATTTTAATTGTGTGCAAATGTTTACCTATATACAAGCACGTTAGGGCCATTGCATACAGAGCAGTGCCTCGCTCCAATATAAAAATAACAATGCCTCGACCTGATGTAGAGAAGGCCGCAATTTTTTCTTAGAAATGTACTAGAATATTTTTTGCTTATTGCTTGGCTACGCGTCTACGCTCATAGCAATTGTTGTCGCCCTCCACCAAAGGTGCGTATAAATTCTAGGGAAAAATTTTCCATTAGATTTCTAAGAAACAATTGCGGCCTTCCTTCCATCAGCTCGAGGTATCATTGATTTTATATTAGAGCTCTCGGCCTAGGCCAATGCATGATAATTTCCAGTAAATTTCTAAATTCTAAATTTCAAGTGCCAAGTCGAGACATCGTCGAGGCATTGTTAATTTTATATTCTAGAAAAGCGTTCCATTTTTTTGTTCTACGTGTGTAAACTTTGTATGTTATTAGTTTGTCAAAGACAGGGCGAATCGTAAATTTCTAGGAAAATTGTTAAGTTCGATAGGAGAATATTTAGTTGGTGCAAAGTCGTCATGCAATACCATTATAAAAAATTACTCTCAGGGGCAAATGAATTTAATACAGTTGTTTCTTTTAAATCAAATCAAATCCTAATAATGACAGCAAAATAAAAAGTATTTCCAAAAAACGAGACAAGAAAGAAGTAACGTTAACGTCCCTCCCACCGCACCGAATTGTGTTGTCCTGTGCGTCATTCCTTTACTTTAATCAGTACAGCGACATGAAAAGAAAAATGATGAGAGTTACGTCGAGTGATTCATATTTTCTCGCATCTACCATGTTGAGGCAGTCGACCAAATGTATACAAAACTGCTGTTAAAGGAACATTTGTTCTCGGTGCCTCAGAAGAATGTTGTGGTCTATTCCGGAATGCACCAGCCATTTACAATATGTATACTTTTCTACGATATGGTATGCCACATCTAGTTTTTATGCCACCTATGATATTATTTACATTCCAAGAAAAAAAATACAAAAGTCCACTATTTATAAAAAAGAGAAAAATGCAGAAATAAATTTATTGTTTCCTTCTTCCTGTGAAGTGGGAAAGAACTTACTTCACTCATTTCAATTTTAAATTTCCATGAACGATTTTATTGACGGGGTCAAGAAAGCAATTTAAAAAATTAATAAAAAGAAAACATTTTATTTCTTAGGGCATTTTAGATATAACTATGTAATTACCCAAAATGCCCTAAAAAGAAGAACTAATAATTTAAGCTATTTAAATAAAACCATGGGGCGGTCATGGAAAATATTAGTTATCAAGTTATAATTAGCTACAACAAAGGTTGTTGTTTTAACGACGAAAAGCAAATTAGACTAAAGGCGGATTTACATTACGATGGCATGCATTTTTTTCAGATAGTGGGAGGGAGATAGCTAATTGAAATTTCAATGTTACCTGAATTGAGCGGTAGCTTTTGGGATTGATTCCTTGTTGAAAGATAAACCCACTGTTTGATTTAATATTAATATTTTATTTCCGAGATGTAAGTATAACATGACTTTTCCGGGCGGCAGATGATACAGAAGTGAACTTAACTGTCCTAAAATAAGTGAGCGATAACTACTTAATATATATTTAGATATGACTAAACGCAAGTGTGTGTACATATAAGAGAAGCTGTCTGTGCTGGCATTGCCAGAAGTAACTTTGAAATGAATAATTAAATAACTGATGAAAATTTTACGAAACATACTGCCCCCATTAGGAATCTTCTTAATTTAGACTAAAATTTTGTGATGGTTTGCTTTAACTCGCCCTGTTTAGTTTTTACCGTAGCAGTGGGCACTAAGCTGTCTCGTCTTTATTTAAGCGTAGACGGATTGGAATTGCGTAATCCACACCACAATTTAAGAATGGCCTGCTGGGTTGAACTCGTAATTCTGGTAATTTGACAATGAGTTGTTGATGTGCTGAGCGACGTTGGCGAATTGTGTTCCGACCTCCAATGATCCAATCTTTTTGGCGGATGATCGAAAGTAGTGGCGTTGGACCCGGGTGCTGATATTGAACATGGAATTCCTGTATGTATTGGGCGATTCTTCGGCAAAATTATCGGATGTTTTGAATTGGAGTTGCACAAAGAGTCTCGTATGCGGCTCTCTAATCCCTTTTATGCGGTTGATTGCGTTTGCGTACGTGTTTGATTGGACCCAGAGTAATCAAGCTATAGTTGAATCTGATAATTCCTTTTTAGAGAGAAAGCAGTCATATGATGGTTGGTTTATTGATTTCCCTTGAAGTATGTGAGCCTTGTGCCTGAGCTGAGAGAAATAATGGCTGCAGATTGCGACAATCCTCATAATTTTGCGAAACGATGAAATACTATTCATTAGGTTGTCCAACGCTCGCCTTGGGACATCCGTA
Source organism: Dioctria linearis (assembly GCA_963930735.1). NCBI lineage: Eukaryota > Metazoa > Arthropoda > Insecta > Diptera > Asilidae > Dioctria > Dioctria linearis. The sequence continues at coordinate 260,200,673 of OZ005740.1, read as the reverse complement.
AGTAGATTGTGAATTTTGACTGATCGTTCTTCTAGGTCTGCTAAGCTTTTGTGCTGTGGTGAAATTTGTGTTGGCCATGTAGTTTCTGGTTGCTGTAGACACTGCGAGCTGTCCACCAGAGTGAGGAGGTTTTTATTACTAAAGGTGAAACTCCTCGAGACGCTATGTCTGCGGGGTTGTCAGAAGAAGTCACGTGTCTCCAGTGATTGCTCGGAAAGATGCTGAGAATTTCCTATGTGCGATACGCGATGAAGGTTTTCCCTCGCTTTGAATGTGAAACTAGCCAGCTGATCACGATGTTTGAATCAGTCCAAGCGATATAGTTTGTTGCTGCTGAATCCAGTGCTGCGAGCACCGAGTTAGATAACCTGGCTAGTAGTAAAGCCCCGCACAATTGCAGTCTCGGAATTGATTGATTGTTGATTGGTACCACTTTGTTTTTTGCTACAATGATATTGATTATAATTTTAGAACCTTGAATCCTTCGGCAATAACTGACAGCTGCATATGCAGTTTCCGAGCGTCAGAGAAGCCATGATACTGACATGTGTTGAGATTTGTTGGGCAAAGCCAGCGTTGCTCAATGATGCTTTCAAATTGATTGAATTCTTCTTTGAAAAGTTGGCATTATTGTGCAAGCTGCTCCGGACCTGGATCATCCCAACCTGTCTTTTGTAGCCAAAGGCTTTGGTATAAGATTTTGAGTAATATGGTAGCTGGAGCTAACAGTCCCAACGGATCGAAGACAGGATCGTTCGTATGGTGATTAGGCCATCTAGAATAGGTAATGTATTGAGCAGGAAGGAATCACTTGCTGGGTTCCACCAACGTACTAATTTCTTCGTTGAATTTTCTTCGAAATTTATGCACCCCGTATCTCTTTTGTTTGCAGGTACGCTGTTCATGAACTCATGTGCGTTGCTATTCCATTTATGTAATGCGAAACCTCTATTAGCCAATGCTTTCTCCAGGTCATCACGTAATGTTATTGCTTCTTTGACGTTTCTCGTTCCAGACAGTAAGTCGTCGAAGTAAAATTGATTTTTTATAATATGGGTCAGATCTGGACGATCTTGTTCACATTCCTTGGCGACCTCTGCAAGAGCTCCTGTTGTCAGAAAAGATGCGGGAAACTGTACCATATGTTACAGTGGTTAATCAAAAGTCCCGAATTTTCTCGAATGGTGTTCTTCTCCAAATGATTCTTTGAAAGTTCCAGTCACATGGATCTACTTGGATTTGGCGATACAGTTTGATGATATCCGCTGAGATTGCAACCTTATTGTTTTAACAGTGCGAATAGCGAATAAATCACGCTGAATGTTGGGCCCCGCTGCCAGGATGTCGTTGAGTGATAGGTTTGATGTGGTCTTCCGTGAAGGTTTGAATACTACACGCACTTTAGTTGTGGAACTTGACTCCTTTATCGCCGCTTGATGTGGCATATAGAAGCTTTGGTGATCTTCAGTTTACGTGAGGTTCTCTGGGATCTGTTCCATTTGTCCAACATTGATATATTTGTTGATTAATGCATTATATTCAGAATGAAGGTGAAAGTCCTTTATCAATCGCTTCTCTAACGATAGTAGACAACTCATGGCTGTTTTTCGTGAGTTCCATAGTTTATGTGTTGAATCCTTGAAAGGGAGAAGTACAACAAGGTGCCCTTCTGGACTAATGCTGGTAGCGTTTTGAAATGCTCTTCACAAAATATTTCGTCTTCAGTAAGGTGAGGTGACGTATCTGAGAGATTCTCCAGTTCCCAGAATCGTCTGATAGACTTGTCGGTATCGCACTCGATGCAAAGTTGGAACCTTCTTATTTGTTGCTGTTCATCTGTGGATTGGCTGTGTTGGTCTGCAACCACCCAAACAAAGATAGTCTTTTAGATGAGAGGTGCACCAGGTTAGCTTTATAGTGTCCATACTTGAGCGCGTTGAATAGATAGTCAGCGCCTATGAGGATATCGATGTTACTGCTTTTGTGACAACGGTCGGCTTGCTTTAATTGATACAGACAAGGCCACATTTCAATTTGTATGTTTGTTGGTGGCATGGCATGGCTGATGTAATTTTGCTTAGTACTAGTGCTCGCATTTCCAAAGAGGTCCCATCTTCCGGTACACATTGCAGGAGGACTTCTTGATGATTGATGTGTAGCTTATTGCGTAGGGGTTGAGACTCGAAGCTGTGATTGCACTTATGTTCCTTGAAGATGGACTGCACAAAGATGTCGAGTTGTGGTTGATAGAGTCCTTGTGTCTGATTGACCTATTTGCAATTGTTGGTGTATTTGAGAGACGAACGCTCGTCGTTGAATGATGGCTTTGTACAGTGATTTGATAAAGAGGGGAGTGATGTCTTTCATTGCAATAGTGGCAGCGAAAGTTTGAGCAGCATGATGCGGTTTGATGTCCGTTACTAAAGCAATTGAAACATAAATTGTGGTAGCTGACAAGTTTCCCCCTTGCTGACATGTCAAAAGTGCCTTGCATCTTGTTCATTTGGAAAGCGAATTATTCCCGCTGCACTTGGGGCACTTAACGAAACAATAAGGGTTGATTTGTTCCCTACCGTTTGTGATTTGCTTGTGTATGAAGACTTTTGTATGTCATTTGTGTTGTATGCTTCTAGAGCATCACATCTGTTGTTGATGAACATGATGAGGTCATTGACAGATGAAAAATCTTTGGATGCTGCGTGCTGCGCCCATACCTGTTTTGTGTCTGCAACAAATTTTTGAAGGAGGATATATATTATCCAAGGATCGCGCGATTTTGCTTCATCACTTCTCCTTCAGAAGTGTCTGCAAGTTGACGTAAGCTTGACGGTGCTGTTTAGGAATACGTGGCTGTTCAATGAATGTTTTTTTGAAATCAATAACAATTTGCATCTTCCTGTCATAACGATCGATTAATTTTTTCCATGCTGAATCGTAATTCTGTTCACTTACCATGATATGTCATATCTGTAGTGCTGCGTTGCCTTTTATCAGCCCTTTCAAGTATTGAAATTGTTGCACTTTGGACAGCACAGAATTTTCATGAACAGATGGTACGAATAAGTCCTGAAATGATCGCCATTCACTGTAATTGCCGTCAAATAATGGTATTGTCAATCTTGAAAATTTTAATTCAGCGAGCTGGTGTGTATGTTGCTCTGCCAGTACATTTAATAAAGTTGTGTGCTGCTCTGTTAATGTATTTACTGTTTCATTAAGCTGGGGTTGTGATGGTTGTAAGTTGGACACTTCTGTTTAAAATTTGCTAAAATATCTAAAAATTCGTTAAAGTTTTATGAAATAGCACAGTATTCCATTTAAATTCCTGATAAATTATCGGTAATGAAATGTATTTTAATAATTAAATAACTATTAAGTCTTATGTAATATAGTCCAATATATTAATGAATATGTGAAGTGCTGAACAAATATATTTATTGTAATAATGATAATTTACAATATTTTAAATGCTCACAGCAATATCTTCAATTGCGCAGAAAATTTAAATGATTTACAAGTTTGCAATTATTTAAAAAACTCCGTTTGTTCTAGTTATGCTGAATTGTTTTTAATTTTCAGCAATATGACAAATGTTTTGATTTTATGTCCTATATTAATATTTTATTGTTTGGCACTGTTTTGTAAAAAAGTCTTCTGTGACTGAAGTTCGGTTTGGCTGTCATTTAAGAGCTTATAAGCTTTCCCTAATGTTTTGCCACTTTTTGCTGTCATTGAACGATTATTCGGCTTTGTGTTGCATAAATGTTGGCACAAAAATAAAACTTTTTCATATACGATTAGTGTTATACTCTTTTGTTCGCACTTATAGGAACTGTTATGGAAAAGTTGTTGATTTGTCTTTTTTCACAGCATAGCACTTATTTTCTTTTAAATTATAGAAAAAACTAAGAAACACTTATTTTTCTGAAATTTTCCTTATTGTATTCCGTGTGATCCAAATGGCAAATGAATGAGCGGTATACAGTACACAATGAACGGCACACAACTTGCATTTTGTATTTCAAATTATTTTTTTAAATAACTCGAAGGACCATGAATTGAGCGGTAGCTTTCTGGGATTGATTCCTTGTTGAAAGATATACTCACTGTTTGATTGAATATTAATATTGTATTTCCGAGACTTTTCTGGGCGGCAGATGATACAGAAGTGAAGTTAACTGTCCTAAAATAACTGAACGATAGCTACTTAATGTATATTCAGATATGACTAAACGCAAGTGTGTGTGTACATATAAGAGAAGCTATCTGTGCTGACGTCGCCAGAAGTAACTTTGAAATGAATATTTACATAACTAATGAAAATGCTACGAAACACTACAAAAGCAATCTCTACAATACCTCAAACATACACTCCCACACTACTTTTATGGCAAAAATCTCAAACTGTCAAACAGTTAACTCGTCAAAATGGAGTATCTATTTTTTCCAAATCATCTTAAATAAATTTCGAAAAAGACCACTGCAACAATCCGTGGATGGTTTACTTCCTGTTTCTAGTCGAAGGACTACCTCCGAAATAATTTTAATCCTTTCCATAAAAACATATTTAAAAATTTCAAATTCACGAAATTTAATTACAAATTAAAAACGTATTTTAATTTTTTTTTTATTTTGACAGATAATTAAAAAAATATTTGTTATAAGCATTGAATAAATAACTAATAAGGAAGCGGCATATCGGGTGAAAACCTAAGCCACTCGGCGAAATGTATTAGTGTGCTGTGTTTGTATTCGTTTCGTCACGGCAGTAATGAAACCATGACATTTTAAAGAGTGACATTTTTTATAATCCAAATTGCTATGTAAAATAAGCAAATTTTTAGCGTCCCCTTATTTTCAGTTAATTTTTTTTGGCGTTGCCTTTGTATGACTGGCATAATTTAGCCACCAATGACAATTCAATTGTAAACCAACAAACCGGCATTGGTATAATGTTAAATTTTTTTGCAATGGCTGTTAATTTTTATAAATATTTCACTTTTATTTTGCTAGAAACACTATAATTAATTCGTAAAGCTATTAAAGTTACTTGAAGAATGCTTTCCCATGACAATAACTCCGTTCGTTCCTGCAGCATAGCACAGCGCACTTCATTACAATTATTTAAGACTCCGGAGTCTCTATTACATAAAATATCGTTCACAAAAGTTTTACTCTAGAATTACCGAGAGCACTTTATTAGAACTAGAATTTCCTGTAACATATACATATACTATACATACATACTGTACTGTTTATTTTCTTTTTCTATTTTGCATACCTTCTACCTAAAGAAAAATATAAAATGACAAAACCAATTATTGTGAGCCGCTACATATAGAGAATTGTGGGCAAAAATTTGAGTTATCAGATTAACAAAGGTATAGACTGCAACGATGGAGGGGGGGGGGGTGTTTGAACCCCTCAAACCCACCACATAAATACGGCCTTGCATACAGTATAGCATTTATAGTTTCAGAATATCGCATAGCAACATTTCCTTAATTGTTAGAGCAGTATGTCAGACGATATGGAACACTTTAGTATCCAAACACATGCAACCACCTACATCAGAAACATTGAAAAAGTTATCCTAATATTTCTACAAATAGTGGCTGTTTCCTAATTCCATGGGAGTAATCGATGGCTAGCACATACGCATTAAATGCCCCCACAATCCGGAAGCATCTATTTTAATTATAAAAATTTGTTTTCGGTAATTTCACAAGGAGCAGATATACAATTTAGATTTATTTGCATTGAAGTTGGAGCTCTTGGTAAACAAAGTCTTGTAGGAGTATTTGAATTATCAAATTTGCGTTCCCTTATTGAACACGGCAAATTCAATATTCCGTCACTCTGTGCATTAGCTGAAAATAATACCTTTAAAGCGTTACAAATGCTCAGACCCCTCAAAACAATTTGAGTGACAAAAACTCAAGTTTCAATGAGAGATAACTAAAAGATCGTAATACGATCGAGTGCTCTCACGATCTAATCACTGGGAAGTGGCGTATTTTGAGCAAGACATTGGAAACGGAAGTTGAAATAGCGAAACTTATTACAAAATGTATTTGCTTGTTGCACAGTATATTGACCTTGAACAAATAGATAAACCAATTTTAATGCAAGGGGAAAAAACAATTTTGAATATTAATACAACAGTAAAACAGACTAGAAGGTGCACAAATCGTTCATCTATTGATTCTTTAATGCACACAATTTATTTAGGTCTCACTTTGTCAGTTATGTACAGTAACTAAAAGGCAATACAATAGAATTCACTTACTTGTTATTTTCATTTCTTCCGCCACTTCTTCCCACAGTTTCGCTGTTATACTTCTTTTACTGTAGCCATTACAGCGCATATCCCATAAAGGCCTGCGTTTTTCCACTTCACTTCTTAATTTTTCCACATCCATTTTGTACGAAAACTTTATTTCATCTAAACAACTAGCGCTCGTAAATATAAATAACTCCACTACATGAAAACACCGGCGCCAACAGCCGCCAGCAATTGTGACTGGCGCTTGTGAGATTTTTATCTGGTACCACATCATTTACCATAACAGCATTCTATTTGCTGGCGACAGCTGGCAACAACTGGCGTCAGTATTACTGGTGAGGTGAATAACCGCAACCTAATGTTTGATCAGTACATCAAATTCTTCTTCATCTACATACTAATCTGACCACTATTTCATAAAACTCTTAGTTTAGTACTAATAATTCCCTTGCTCTTGTCTTGGAAATTATTGGTACAGCATGCAATTTTTAGTGTAGACTCGCTGAATAATAATTATCAGTCTACGGCTGCTGCGATAATAATTATTAGTCACACTCCCGCTAGCAATTATTCGTTTTCAAGCACAGCAAAACTGTAAACAGACACATTATTTAATTGAACATTTCCATTAAATATTTACCGGTTTTGACTTCACATTAAGCATTCTATATGAAGTCATAACGCTCAGAGAAGAAAGTATTCTGACTTGCAAATCATAAAAAATTACTGTTGCCTAATTCGAGAAATTCGATTGAAAATGTATTCAAAAGAAGTAAAACTGCATTTAGGGGAGCGTGCTGTACTTTGGACCGTCTGTACCTTGGACAATTTCGATTTTCACTTGAATAATAAAGAAGAGAAAAAGTATTCCCCTATTTTTTTTTTATGTATTCAAGCAGTACAACTTCTCCAGTAACAATCGAGCAGTCCAGACGTGCGCATGGTATGCTATAGCGGAATATTATTTTTAAGCATTCATATTTTTTTCTTGTGACAGTGTTTCTATTGTAGTGGAGATCGATAAACACAAACAAAGCAATGCTGCTGCCAAACTTGAAAGAGAAAAGGATCTCAATATAAGATCAATGGGACTAGATGTAACAGCTATCATATCATATGATTTACAGAATGTATTTGCTCTCCCTCGCGCCAACGTCTCAAACTTTTTCTATACGCACAAATTTACCGTACACAATTTAACAGCATATTGCAGTTCGAATAAATTGACGTACTGCAGTATTTGACATGAATTACAAAGTGGACGATCAGGAAAAGACATTGCTAGTGCCTTGGTTCACATTTTGGAGAGAGTCTTGGAAGATATTCCAGAAATAATAAAAAATGTATTGTGGTCAGACTCATGTGTCCCGCTAAACAAGTACAAATTGACATCTTTGGCACTACTGTAATTTTTGAATAATAAATAATCCGCAAATCAAAAGAATAAGACAAAAATATTCGGAAACTGATCACTCCCAAATTCAGCAATTGGATTCTGTTCATAGCGGGATAGAAAAGCACTTGAAAAATTTGGAAATTTATAGCCCTGTTTCCTTATTAATAATGTTGGAAAAAAATGAATTATAAAAATATAAAACTGAAGATATTACATAGATGAAACCAGGGAACTTTTTTAATTACAACGCTGCCAGTTTGAATTTTCAGATGGTGCCCTACCAAAAGGAGAAGCAAATCAAATATTGCAGCTCAGATTTGAATACGTTATTTTATAAAAAAAAAGCCATACTGACCGGAGCTTTATAGCGAGTAAAATTATTAAACCAAAAAAAAAAATACAAAGAAGAGCAGAGGCTGCATCGTCAAGGAAAGACTTACCAATAATTGAGGAATTGAGTATTCCACACGTAAAATTACTTAATGCTAAAATGTCTTTAACTGCAGAGAAAAAACGGGACATTATGTAAATGCTGTCGTATATGCCGGTAGTGGACCAAACATTTTACAAGACTATCATTAAATGAAATGAATTGATTTTTGTTTTTTAAATTTTTTATTTGCAATAAATGAAAATGTTTTTGAATACAATTTATGTAAAAGTGGAATCGAATAAATATTGTTTTTTTTTTATACTTATTAAACATTTTTTTTATATCCTGACTGCCACAAACTTTCACTTTTCTGCCACACTATAAACCATTCACACTGGTGAAAACTTAAAAGTGATCAAGTGATCAGGTCTTAAATGGTCTATATCCAGAGATTTTGTTCTATAAATATTTTGCACATAGGAGGTCATTGTACTAAATTCGTTCTACATATATCCAGTCGTAACGTGTTCGATAATTTATTGAATTTTAAATATAAGAATAACTTATTTTTCTTAAAGATATTTAGGAATTCATTCAAGGCCGTATATATGGGGTGGGTTTTAGGGGTTCAAACCCACCCTATCGTTGTAGTCTATACTTTTGTTAATCAGATAAGTAAAAATTTTACATACAATTCTTTATATGTATCGGGTCACAAGAACTGGTTTTGTCATTTTATATCTTTCCTCTGTGGCCCTTTCAGGTAAAGCAACCTTAGGAAACACGGATGCTCCTCGGAGCTCATCTTTGGGCCTCAATTCGGTTCTATGTAGTCTCTTGTCCTCATGTTGATAGTTATCTTTTTTTTCTTGCAACTTTCGGTTTTGCTGTCGTCTTTTTCTTTGCGGATGTTGCGCCCCATCAGCCGTACTAGAGAAGCAATATAGAGAAAGAAACTAACCAGTCCAGTGTGTATGTTTATACACACATCAGTAGATGGTAGCTTACGTTGATACACCATTGCTTAATCGCAGTGGTTAAATATTTGTGCATATTTTAAAGTGATATTAAATCTAATACTAATTTGTTTTTGGTCGATAAAACAACAACTTTTATCGTAACTAATATTATCCGTGAGCGCCCCATAGTTTTATTTAAATAGTGTACAAGATTACTATGATTTATTATAGGTAGATTTTATACTTATTCAAGAAGGATATTTTGGTATCTCGCACAACAGCAGAAGCAAAAAAAAATTTATTTGTTATTTCATCACACAGCCCATATGAATTTGGGTGGCAAGTTTAAAGTCTTGGGTTTGACTCACCAGCAGGTCGCAAATAGCGAAATTGAGTGACTCAAAACATAGAAATGACAAATAGTAAAATGAAAACAAATGAAAAAATGAAAAATTGAGAAAAATTGAAAAATAAAATTTTATTAAAAAAAAAAAATTAATTCGAGAGAATTGAGCCTGACTAAGCCCACAATGGGCTGAAAAAGAACAAATAAGATCTTTTTTAATTTTTTTAATTATTTTTTTCAATTTTTTTCAATAGATTTTTTTTTCTATTTTTTCATTGTTTTCATTTTTAAGGGTTCCGTACCCAAAGGGTAACAACGGGAGCCGGGAACCCACCCTATTACTAAGGCTTCGCTGTCCATCCGTCTGTCACCGGGCTGTATCTCATTAACAGTAACAGGTAGACAGTTGAAATTTTCACAGAGTGTGTATTTCTATTGCCGCTATAACAGCAAATAATAAAAGTAGAGTTAAATTAAAAATTAAAGGGGGCCCCATATAAGAAACGAGATTTTTTCGGCGTTTTTGTCCACGTTTAATTCTCATTTATTATTATTATCATAAATAGGAATTTTTTTTTCAAATGACATCATTATTATTATTTTTTCAAATGACAGCATTTTTTTTCACATTACGTCTACTCTCATTTGAAAAAATAAATAAAAAGTACATAGTGTTACATTTTGTACGATGGTACGGAACTCTTCTTGCACGAGTCCGACTCGCACTTGGCTGGTTTTTTCGTTTCTTTTCATTTTTCTATTTTTCATTTGTTTTTTTGAGCCACTAACTTTGATGAAATAGCAAATAATTTTTTTTTTACTTTTGCTGTTGTGTCGGAGAATCCAAGACTAGCCTTCTTGAATAAGCTTAAATAGCTAAAAAAAAAAATATTTTCTACTTTTTAGAGAATTTTAGATAAATACATAGCAAATGCCCTAAAAAATGAAGTTGTTTTTTTATTTATTTTTTTTAAATTCCATTTTAGGCTTAGCCAAAAAAAAGTCTAACAAGTTTTCTCTATATGAAAGACGCCCGTGGCAGTTGATTTTGATTGAAACAAGCTATCCGTCGACCATTACTCGAATTTGTTTCCTAGTTATTCTGCCAGTTTCAAATGAGACGGCTGAGAGGATATTTTCCACATTGAGGAGGTTGAAATAATGGCCCTGCAATTCCAAAGGACGACTGACTTGCAATGATAAAATTGCTATGAATGAAGTAATTTTCCACGAAAAGATTTAATTTAATTCTGTAATTTTTTTCTTTTTTACCTTATTTTTTTTTCTTGAAATATAAATATATGAAATAAAAATAGGTTCAAACAAAATACTTTCAAACATACCTTTTTAAATTTCACAAGTCTTGTAGCAAACCCACGGACCTCATTGAGTTCACGTTAATTTTCAGTTATTCTTTCGTCTGTAGAAGGTGTTAGCCTATTACGTTAAACCCCTCCCATTCATGATCTATATATATGGCCTCGCAAGTAGACATACTTTCTAGTGACATTCCTTAATGAAGTATAAAGTAAAAAGGAGTCCTGTTTTTCACAAGGTAAACTTTAAAAATCGGTTTCTACAAAATGAAATTTTTGGTCTATAGGACATATAAGTACTGAGGTGACGAATTCTATAGGCTCTAATGTAAATGCACGCATGAAATGACGTGACAGCAGGTGACTTTTAGATTCTTCTGGGTAGCAACTGTTGGGTAACGAAACTATCACAGCGCCTTCTCGTTTATATGAATGTTCACGCAATAGTAACATTTTTGTCGCCGCTTTACTGTCATTGTTTTGAAAGACGTTGTAGTTGTAGAGCTAGGAAGAAGCTTACGCGTCCTTTTTTTTTAATGGCTACTGCAACGATAATGTGAGAGGTAGATATAAATAATGAAGCAGTAATACAAGAAGTTCAATGACAGAACCCCTAGAAAACAAAAATTTGAAAGAATACTTTGATAGCAATTTGAAGATAAAATGTGGTGAGAAATATCCATGGAAATGGAAGCACTTATTTATAGAGCAGGTCTCAAAATCTGTAGTACTAAATGAACAAATCTTTCAACACTCATCCTGAAATATAAAAAGAATTTTTCAAGATAGAATCGTAGTTCACCATACGTTAAGTAAATTACTTCCTTAAGTAGCCTTTCCCTCCAAATTGGTCGGACACAATAGCGTTTCTTTCGTTCATATTTTCTGTATCCTTATGACAAATAAACATATCACAGTTGGCTCCTCCACCTTTAAATCGATGAATATGATATGAAGCATGCATTTTTTGGGTGACAGTTACTCACTGTGTGTGTATTAAACTAGTCCACGGCAATGTTTATTTCCAACAATATATAATTCTGCACCATCATATATATAATTTATGTATAATCTAAGCCCAAATTGAAATGTTTTTTTGTAAAAATTTCAGTTCAAATACTTAATTGTATTCATGAATGTATCTGCCCCGTTAAGCTCACGAACAATGAACACTTCACTATTCTCCGATTAGGCTAAGTTATTTTCATTTCCAATAATAACATTTTTAAGATAAATTTCATGTGCGTATTGACAATATTATGAATATGTATGTAGAATTTATTCAATTATTTATAATTAAAAATGGTACTTAGCTGAATGTTACATTATGCTACAATTTAACGATGCGGTGTTAACTCGAAGAACTCCAATTTTGCCTGAGATGGTTAAGATTTGCGTGCTAACTCCTGTTGTACTTGAACAGCTAATTGCAATACACGTATATATGTATGTCTGATTTTTTAATTATAATTAAATGGCTACCTTGTTATCTGCAATTGATGTCACATTTGTAGCAATGCAATGTTATCCCGATGCAATCCAATGTAATCTTGATGTTCCAATATAATCTGATGAAATCCAACTTAATTTTGATAAAATCCAATTGAATCTTGATGAAATTCCATGTAATGGAAAATTATGTGGGATAGATTCCCGAGTCTCGGCACCAAAAAAAAAATAATATTGACTTTATTTCTGGCAAAGGTACAAAAGATTTTGGAAATCCTAATAGTGTATAATAAAACATAGGAAAAATTCTAAATGTTAACAATATGTGTGTTAATTATAAATGTGGGAATAGTAATAACAATGATAAACGTAAAGAAATTCTTAGAAAAATTGGTAAGTGAAATATGAAGGTTTTATATAATGTTAGAGTAGAAGAACAAAAACTAAAATAGATTTAAGGCAAAAACTGAAAAAGAAAAGAAAAACAAATATTAAGAATAAAAATAAATGCATACAAAAATATAGTCGAGATATCGTAAAGGTGCAGCCGCATACAGTGCACAGCATCCAACAGTGCATTTTAAGGTAAGCGGGTCGAAGCCAGAAGCCTGCTGAATGTCTCAATGAATCTAGCCGGCTGAAGGCTAATAGGTAAGTAATTCCATTTACAAATCACCTGTACAAAGTAAGATCGCTCATCAATTTGACTAAGGAAGCTAGGCAGTAAAAGATGACGATATCAAGTGGAGCTCAGAAATTGAACACGGTTCCGCAGATAAGCTGGCTCTTTCTCATAGATCAGGTTGTACAAGAATTGTAGCCTTCTGTTCATGTGGAATGTTTTAATGTTGACATAGGACGAAATATGAGAAGAGAAAATCTGGGCAAGCCAAATATAAATTGAATCGTGTCATTGAAAGCTACCATTAATTTTCGGTCACAGCAAGAATTCAGTTTAGGTAATATTATATTCCCGAAGATAAAGTGGGGTAGCACAAGAGCTTTAGCAAGCTTCATGCGCATGCATTGTGACAATATATTTGCCGACATTCGCAGGGAAGAATACACCTATCCAACTGTATTAGATATATAATCACAATAGCTAAACTTGGTATTTAGCTCAACGCCAAGACTTTTAACTGACCTTGCATATGGTATAACGATGCCGTTGATCTGAACTGCCGGTAGATCATTTAGGTCATACTTCCTCCTGTTCACAAATAGACAGAAAGCTGTCGGGGTTTAATGTGAGCACCTGCCAAGTATGGCTTAATCTCACGGCATTCTTCATGCTCGTATTGTTATCGACAATCAACGGCCTCATGTCGTAACAATGAGTACCAGTGTGCCGACAGAACATGACATCTACTTACTGGAGAAAGTGAGACCTATCAAATCTCTGCCGATCTAGGGTCACGGCACCCTTCACCACAGCCACCACGATGCTCCCATAAAGTGGCCTTCCCAAGTTGAGGTGAATACTTCCAATAATCAGGGCTCCTCCACCCCGTGATACACAGTTAGTCAATGTTGGGCTACCCATTTGGTATGGCTTTCGTAAAGCGTGATAAACAAACCATGAATACTCCCAGTGTCTATCTTCATGCAAGATATCCTTCTTGTAACGGGACTAGTTACCCCGTTCGGGCCTAGACGGGCCACGACTAAAAGAATTGTACTCGGCCTATACAGGTAATAGAACCCTTATGGGCGCTGTCAGGGGGACCACGTGAAGGTTAAGGTATGCCCGTATTCAAGTCAGGATAGGCTTCGAGATTCATCACTACATAAGCGCCCAACATACACATTTGATTTCCGTTATTCATCAACTTATTCATCAACTAAACATCCTTTCGCCCCCTGCCCAAGAGGCTATGTTTGAGATTTTATTATTCTGACTTTCATGAGCACTTAAATTCTTTGTATAATCGATGGTAAAGCTTGTCGCCATTAGACCCTACTACAGCGCCCACAGAGCCACAAATAACTCCTTTGTATGTTCTTTGCCCAACATACCATACTGCAGTATCCACCTTGGTAGATACAATGCGATCTTAAATCTAAACACTTCTAAACAAAGCAACAAATTTCTTCCATCAAGTATGCATGCTTTCCTCTTATACAGTTTTCACTTTGGGCAGCGTTGCGCGTCACAGACTTCTTTTCCCACCCTCACAAATAAACCATTCCATTTACTTGGATTCAGAGTTCGGCAATTGCAATTACCCCAGTCGTAGGTCCTATCAAGGTCATCGTTAAGACGAATGACGCTATCCTCGATTAAGCCAATTGGCCTATCTAAATAAATTTGTACGTCATCAGCGCAAAGGTGGACCGACATATCTCTCAAAATCGTAGATAGGTGAGAAGAGGAGAGGACTGAGAATAGAGCCCTGAGGAATATCGCTGTGAAGAGTTAAGTGAGATGATACTGATTGGGTCTTAACCGGGGTTGGCTACGGCAGAGTTGAAAATATTTGATCAGGGTCATGGCTGTAGACGGGAACCAAATTTTGCCGCAATTTATGTAAGAACAAGAATATCATGATTAATAGAATTGGACGCCTTACTGAAATCCAGAAGGGCTAGTATAGCTATCTGGTCACTATCAAGAGCATCGTCAATGTTCGAAACCACCTTGAGTAATACCGACTCACAACTATGCTGTGGTGTGAAACCTGATTGCCAGCGCAATATTAGAGATTCCTGATTCAGAAAGAAACTAATTTGGGAGCACCTCTTTCTTTGCACCCACATCTTCACTCTTTTCAAATAATTGGTGGAAGAATAATAAAGAACGACAATTAAGTAATTATTAACAGTTTTTATTTATTACGTAAGTAGAATCTGCGTCTATGCTTCTTGACTGACTAATAACAAATGAACAAATTCTAATCTAGCAGCGGTAAGTACAAATTTGGAAATTGAAGAACAATGGGATTTACAGTATAATGCAGACATAAACTGAGTGAATTTCATGTTAAATTAGGTACATAAATTTATAGTAGAATGCATTTTGATTTTGATTCAATGAACATAAAAAAAATTATCCAAATTTTATACGTTAATGAATTTTCTTACTTAATGTAATTATCTAACATATATCTAGTACGATCATTGAATGCAATTGTCAATTTTTGACGGTAAGGTGAGTCTAACTTGGTAAGTACTGGTACTGACTCTTAACTGCCATAAGAAGCCATATAATTTTTCGTAAGATATTGGTAACATGACTGAAGCAAGTAAATTGTGTGTATAGCTGAATTTTTTATAGAGCGAGAGAATGACAAAGTAACATTTGTTAAAAGAACCCGCGGTAGCTCTAACGCCTCAAGGTTGTTTTTATATTATATATACGTATATATATATATATATATATAATAACAGCTATAGTATCAGTTTATTGGCTATCAGCGAGTCGTAAATTCTCTTTAAGTCTTCATTTACACTAGGATCGCAGGTAAGAAAACCTCTGATCAGCTTAATGGCTGATTATGGCTAATTATGATTTACTAAGTCAAATGCTCTACT
Organism: Dioctria linearis; assembly: GCA_963930735.1. Lineage (NCBI taxonomy): Eukaryota > Metazoa > Arthropoda > Insecta > Diptera > Asilidae > Dioctria > Dioctria linearis. The sequence continues at coordinate 260,185,017 of OZ005740.1, read as the reverse complement.
AAAATCCAGTAAGACAAGAATAATTAAATCGTCTAGATTCGATAATATCTGCGGAAACTTTCAGAACATAATAGCAGCCAATGCTGACCAAGACATTTGGTGATCTGATTGTACATGACTAGAGGAATCATTAATTCCAATAGGACGAGTTTTTTTAGGAACGGCGACAATGAGGGTTTTTTTCATAGTGGCGGGAATTGAGAAGTTGCAAAACAATAACTACAATAAAATATGTACTAGAATGTCTGGATTAATATCGGAGAGAGCAGGTCATAAAATTCCAAATTACAACTATAAATTTGTGTAGATAATTTGTAATATGAATTTTTGTTTCACAAAGTACAAATAACTATTTTACAAATTTGTGATAAGAAGCACAAAATTGTAGATAAGCAACTGTGTTTGTCACAATTTTGTACAAGTGCGGTTTCAAAATATTTTTAACTGAGTTGTAAACTACAAGTGTTTTGTCACAAATTTGTGAATATCGAAATAAAATGAGCAATTGCAAAACAAAATGAACAAACTAAACAAAATGATGCTTGCTTCTCTAAAAAGAACTAAAGAGAACATTATTTTTCGAAAAATTATTATTATTGCCGAGAAGTATCAAATTCTCACATCTTTGGCACAAAGATAGAATATGAATTCGACATAAGTTATTATATGGCACACAGAGCAAAGAGTTTGTAAATTGAAAAAGGTATCATATCTTCACCAAATCCAAAAATTGGCACTTAGTTTCTCATGGAGGAAGTCAAAAGCCTTGTGACCAAGTTTTATGATGATGATGAAATAAATCATGTATACCCGGGAAAGCGCGACTATGAAATAGTATCCCTGAAGGTGTTAAAGTAAAAAAGAAACGTAGATTAGTGCTGGTCTATCTCAAGGAGGCTAATCAAGTTTTTAAAGTCAAATATCCCGACAGATTGATTGGATTCTCTTCATTTGCCAGCCTTCGTCCTCTGACAAAACTATGTCATACCGTGAATTTCTTCCAACAATTTAGTATGAAAATCCTAACGAACAGTGCTTTCTTACTACATGTAAAAATTGTCCAATGTTGCAAATTCTCCACGAAAAAATACATTTGGCGCTTCTGGAGAAAGATATTGAAGACCTGATCTTCAAACAGTGGAACCAAATCGACAGGTGTATGTTTCAAACTATTGTGAGGGTAAGTTTAGAATTTGTTGATTCATTCTGTGAAAATATTTATAAGGTTTTACCGCATTCTTATATATAGCGAATAAACAAACAAAATATTTTAAGCAGAGAAAAGAAAATGTGGGAGAAAATGAATGTCATTTGTTATATGTGATTTCTCAGAAAATTGTTCTGAATGCAGTATATTTCAAAGCGGAAGGTGATCTGAGTTATTTTACCACTTTTATTGTAATAGAATCAACAACTTATAATCATAATGCTGTCAGATTGTTTACAGAAAAACGAAGTAGTTTATGAAGACAAAACTTCCTAATATAAAAAGGATATGCTTCTTTTCCGACAGTTCTGGAGGCCAATATAAAAATCGGATAAATTTCTATAACCTGTGCAAAATGCACGAAGAATTTGGAATCGGAATGGCACTACTTTGCTACTGCACATAAGAAGAGTCCACAGGAAGATCAAGAAGTAATGGATCTAAAACTGTAGAATAGATATGATAATGTAAAGCAAATAAGATGAATACAAAAGTATAATTCCTTTATACATGTGGAGAATTATTGTATTTTGGTAAGGCATTATTCATTTTCTAACGCAGTTGTAGTTTTTAATATCTAAAATTAACAGTACGTTTAAAAAAAAAATTAAATTCTTATATATTACGTTTCTTTATCCCTCGCGGACTGCCACCTCAACGCGATGGGTGGATTACTTCTGTTCCTCTTCCATTTGGTTTTTATATCAGAGCCACTCATGGCGGTAAATTCATAGGGCCAGAAAGAAGCTAAGAGTAGTTCCACTAAATTTAATATTCAAGTGATATTACTTTGGTTAATTTGTGACTTTAAAAAAAGATATCTCAAAGCGAAGCCGAACGCTATCGCAATTTTTTGCACTGCAATGCATCCACTTGGACAAAGTTTGTACAAATTGAGATGATGCGTTTGTCACTTCATACAGACGATTTGTTGTATGTGAAATGTGTCATGCGGGAGCATCTCGTTCAGCTTATTACTAGTTTTTGTACTGTTTTTAATTTGATATTTAGTGTCTTATGTGAAAATGGCTGGTACCAAACCAACTATGACTTTTTACGAAAAAAGCTTTCTTAACTTATTATTCCTGACCAATAATTGTTTTGAAGATAGAAAAGCAAGCGCCAGGTGGTGATGCTCTTCCTGGGTAAAAATATAAACCCAGCTTGGCATTTCAATTTTTCTAGCCGAAAATAGCAGGTTTCTATGTTATTTTTTCCTAGAAAATATGAGAAATCAATTCGGCTTTTTACTTTATGTAAAATGGTTAGTAAGTGGTTGAAAGGCCAATAAAATTTCTTAGCCATTTGAATAATAATGTTTTACTTATTATACCCTAGATGAAATTATACGATACCTCTGATAAGTTTGTCATTCCATTTGTAACGCACAGGAATAATAATTGTAGAATAAAATGGGTTGAACACCTACGCATAATATTAAACATTATTTAGATTTTTGCATGTCCGTCCGCTTGTCCGTAATCATAATAACTCTTTTTTAATGCGGCAATAGTAATGTCTTTCAAAAAGCTCTTTCGAATGTTTACTTGCAGGTTATTTTTATATTCCTGGTGCTTCGGGTTCCACATGACTTCCACTTCATACATCGATAAAAACTCCAATATAACGTCATTAGACCACTGCATATCTTTTTAAAAAGATCATATCTTCTCCGAGTGGTTTGTTCTGATGTCAAAATTTTATTTTGCCATCTATCTAATTTCTAAACTGAACAAGTTAACAAGAAAAAATCGAGGACACGCTTTTTAAAATCACTGCCCCTTTCCGTCTTATTGTTTTTTTTATCTATATATGATATGAAAATTAATTAACAACAAATCATGTTGGAAACAATTGGCTATTAAATTGGCAGCGGAAATACATATGTAAATGCTGAAAGTTTCAGAGCTCTAGCTGGTGAGGTAGTGTGTTAAAAAGCGTGTAAAAATACCGTTATTTCTTGCAACGATGTGCCTTCGATGTTTGATAAATTCGCCTTCTAAGCGAACTTGACACAAAACGATTTTGGTACCTACTTGCAAAAGCATTAGAGTGGTACGATTTCGGACTTCTCTTAGCATTTATTGTTATAGAAAAATCCTGAGAAGACTGATGTTTTGATTTAGTCAAAGCTTTATTTATCATAAAATATTTTCTTAGTAAACAAAAAATGATAATTCAACTCAAATAAAAAAATAATAATTCAATTTAAATAATAATATTGAAATTAAAAAATAATAATTCAACCAAAAAAACACGAACTCAAACAAAAACGAAATAATAAAATAAAAAAACAATTCCAAAAAGTCCAAAAAAATTTCGTAGCAGATGATGTTTTTAATCTGTAAAAATAAAAGACTATTAGTTTTCTGCCAATTAAAATGTACAAATAATTTAATAGGCCTCACTGCTGCCTATGTAAATTTTTGCCGGAATTCAAATAACCTTCCGGCGTAAAATAAGCTGACAAAATAGAAATTTTATTTAATATTGACTTTTTCAGCGTCACTGCTGCTGATCCGTCTTTTGGTAATAAATTATTGAATTTTCAATAATTTATATAGTGGATTCGAAACCCCCAAAAATTGCCTCAACTTAGTCAGCCTCGGAAGACTGCCAAAAACGCAATGATTTTTATCTCGAGCCCCCCCCTTTATTTATACTCTGGAAATGGACAGAGTAAATGGGGCTCAGAATAAAATTGCTTGGCGTTGCATGCATTATGCTTTAGCTGTGCGTATTACAGCTGAGAGCGAATGAGAACTCTGTACATCTGATTATGCTGATATACGTCAGATGTCAGTGGCGCTATTATGAAATTTGTATGGTTGAATTATTAAATTTTTAATTTCAATTACATTATTTAAATTGAATTACTATTTTGTTATTTGAGTTGAATTATCATTTTTTGTTTACTAAGAAAATATTTTATGATAAATAAAGGTTTGACAAAATCAAAACATCAGTCTTCTCAGTTATCAACCCGGTACCTCCCCTTTATTTTGCTAAGCCCACATTGGGGGCGACAAGCTTGAAAAAACCGCCATTAATCTTGGTAAAGCTGGTGAGAGCCGACGTACTCAGACCTATTACCAAAATAGAATCAAGGCCATAAAAGAGATCTAGGCACGATTTACTGAGACTGACAATGTCATCAGCCAATCAAATTCCCCAGAAGCAACTGCATACAGTGCTTTCACTCTCTACGAGAAAAAAACTCGAAGAGGAACAGAAAGAACTCTTCGGAGATAATTCAACCATAGAGACTCAATCTCAAAGTACACCTTAAAATCTACCAGCCGTAGCAGTAGAGCCCCCTAAGTCAGAACTCAAACTTCCAACAATTTCAATTCCAACATGATCTTCTCATGATCTATCTCTTCAAGTCTTTAATACATAGAGACTTGCGTCTCTCCAAAGTCCAAAAATTGCACTATTTAAAAATCTGCTTAGCAGGTGAAGCAGAAAGACTGCTCCGTCAATTTGAAGGCAACAGAATTCAACGCATTTTCTCATTTTTTTTTGTAGGGTTATGTCTGAGTAATAAAATATAAACAATTTTCTTAAAGAAAGTACTTAGATTTTTATGCTGGTAAATGCACAAGGAATTAAATAACAAAATTCCTGAATAAAACTTTTAGTACGGAGGCTTATTTACATTGTGCAGAAGGTTGAAGTTGAAAGTAATGCATTTTTCCATAACAACAAATGCTAAGAGAAGTATGAAATCGTACCACTCTAATACATTCAAAGAATTCGATTTGGTCAGCGTGGCAATTTGCTGCTCAGTACATCAGTACACGACTGAACACGAATTCGCTGCATCTTTTGTACTATTCATCTAGACGATGTGATGTTTCCCTACACTTGACACATATTTGTCGTGTACAGCAATAGATATGCGATCCACACGATGTCAGATTTGAACAAAATTTGGAATGTGGGGCAAGTTGTGTATCATCCGAAGTCGGATTTAAGTTTCTTGTGGCATTTGAATCAGAAAAATTGGTTGCTCTGTTCTCAATATATGATTTATTGAAAATGGCGTTTCATCGTAAAATCACGATGGTCGGGCTTCAAGGTGATCGGTTTCATTTGAAATGGATGAAGAGTGAAAGTCCCAGCCTATTTATTTGAATGTGAAAATACATCATGCAAGATATCTACCTTGTTATTAAAGCTACGAGCTACTAGAATATGTTGAGAATTGCTTTCGTCTTGCCCACGGGATATAGGGCATCACTTATCGTAATCACAGCACGAACCCCGGCAAAGCGGATCAATGCCAGTCACCAGAACAAACAAATAGAAGTATATTATGGCTGTAAAAAGCTGAAAAAATACCTAATAAAATTACAAACTAAATGAAAGACAAAATAACTATAATAAAAGCAAAGTATAAACAAAATAAGAAAAGAAACAAAATATAGATAGATAAAAAATTATTCAATATGTTATAATACTCCTAGTGTTTCCACTATGTGTAGACTTTCAACTGTGTTCCTTTGTGTACCTTGATCTAGAACTCCCATATACTGGAGAGAACAAATTGTTCTATCGATTGAAGCGAACTAGTTTTACTGTTCGTTATTAAAATCTTCTATGAAAATGTATAAGGCATTCTTTCGTGTATCATTTGTTCTGCTCTGTTTTGCGGACACAAAAGAACATAGCTATTGTCTACCCTTTAGCGTAGGCATTTTCGTAGCCAAACAAATTTAGTGTAGACAATGTCGAAAATGTCGACGATTGTGTAGACCTTGTGCTCTGTTAAGAACAACACTGTTAGTTCAAGGTATTATAGAAGACAAGGTATTCTCACTAAATTTTTGAAACATTGCAGCTGATGTGCCGTCACATCCCTGTGTTTTTAAAATATAGAAAATTATATAGGAAGTTAAGAAAATATTAATAAATTTGGCAACAAATTACTGGAATTGTGTATAAAATGACAGTTTTGAATATTTGAGATGTTTTTTATAAAGCTTTTACCATATGGTAAACCTACTTTCTAGTTCAAGTGAAAATGTAAACAGAAACAAAAATAATTTTTTTCATGGCATAAATCTATTAACATAATAATGATTTTGTAGCAGTAAAATATTTAATTAATACATAATTAATCTTTTTTTTTTTTCTATTTTTTTACTGCATTTAAATTAGTTTTCATGCTATAAAGTAAAATTCAGTACGAATAGTCACAACGTACCTAGGTGAGGTAATTTCACTTACCAGGATGCTGTCTTGTGTCAGAAGAATTTTCATAAAGTAGTCATCCTCAGGTATTTGTATATGAATAGATATGTAAGGCGAATTTAGTCAGTATAAACTGTATATTTAAAGCCAATTTGAATGTTGAACATTTGCATACGTATGCATTTTATTTAAAAATGGGTTTATATAACTAATTCATATCCAAATACCTGAGGATGACTAGTTTATGAAAATTCTTCTGGCACAAGATAGCATCCTGGTAAGTGAAATTACCTCACCTAGGTACGTTGTGACTATTCGTACTAAATTTTACTTTATAGCATGAAAACTAATTTAAATGCAGTAAAAAATAAAAAAAAACCCAAAAAGATTAATTATGTATTCATTAAATATTTTCCTGCTACAAAATCATTATTATGTTAATACATTTATGCCATAAAAAAACTATTTTTGTTTCTGTATACATTTTCACTTTAATTTGAAAGTAGATCTTTTTACCATATGGTAAAAGGTTTATAAAAAAAAAACATTTAAAATATTCAAAAGTTTCATTTCATATACAATTCCAGTAATTTTTTCCCAAATATATTAAGATATCAAAGATTTTCTTAATTTCCTATATATTTTTCTATATACAGGGTGTTTCCCACTAGGAGATTAATAGAGCGGGAGGTGATAGTACTCACCTAGACGAACCAAAAATCGCATGGCAGGGGGGGGCCCATATCTCGTTTAAGAGTTACAGGGTGATTAAGAAAAAAAGCTAGTTTTTCACAAAATACCCAGTATCTTAAAAACTACTGGGTTTACAGTCACAGTTAAGAGCTCATTGTATGCAGAACTTCATGGCCTTTTCAACGACTGCACAATTAGCCCATCACCCCTCTCCCATCAAGAATTTTGGTCTAAACTAAAAATTTCGGATTTTCTTACCTTTTTTTTAATTTTACCTCTATTAGTTTTGCAAAAAGGTCGTTAATATAACTTTTTTATATAAAAACTGTAAGTTGACCCATTACACCCTATCTGTTAACTGTAGCCGTTAAACAGTTATTAACTCATAACCTATTCCGACCACACCGAAATTAGACTATATTTTTTAAAATGATGTGCTAAGGGAATAAATTATCGTTTAGAATAGGTTTGAAAATAGGGTTGAGAATAAGTTTAGAGCTAATAACTCTTAAAGGGCTTCAGATAACACATTGGGTGTAATAGGTCGCATTAAAGAACGGAGTCTAGAGTTTACAATTTTTATAAAAAAAAGTTATGCTAAAGACCTTTTTGTAAAAATAATAGAGGTAAAATTAAAAAAAAAGGTAAGAAAATCCGAAATTTTTAGTTTAGACAACCAGAATTCTTGATGGGAGAGAAGTGTCGAGCTGATTGAGCAGTCGTTGGAAAGGCCATGAAGTGACCGTAAACCCTGAAGTTTTTAAGATACTGGATATTTTGTGAAAAACTAGGTTTTTTTCTAAATCACCCTGTAACTCCTAAACGGTTGATATGCCCCCCCCCCATACAATTTTTGGTTCGTCTAGGTGAGTACTACCAACTCCCGCTCTATTGACCTTCTAGTAGGAAACACCCTGTATAGAGTACATTTTAAAAACACAAAGACGTCACCACAATTTTCTCTCCAGACAAAATGGTGGAACGTGGTTCGTACCGAAAATTCCTTGTCTTCTATATACTTTGTATTAGTTAGTATATGACCATCATCTATTGAAGTTGTATGTTATTGTTATACAAATTAATAAAATATCCAAGGCAAACTGAAAAATGAAGCTTTCGATGAATTCGGATTCGATCTCAAAACATCAACAATTTTTTATTTAAGGAACTGAATTGTACGGAACGGGAATGGAAGATTGGGATAGTTTTCAAAGGAAAACTTCATTTTCGAATATCTATACGAGAAAGGTACAAAAACCCATTAACTTTTGGAATTTAAGCATACTTGGTTTTTAAAACACGAGTATTTAAAAAAATATAGTATAACTCCTCTCTCACCACTTCACTTGCAATATTATAACTTCTATGCATAAAACAAATAACCCAAAATAAAAACAATAAAATAAGAAAGTTGTTAAGCCGTTGTAACAAGTAACTTTATTGACACTTTTCTCTAATAACGATATTTTTCTAATTGAAACAAGTTGTAAAATAGTGACACATATAATATTTTTCTACACTTTAACGATCCTCTTCTTCCTCCTCCTGTAGCCGTAGGATATCTGCCTTGTTCATAAAATAATAACTTGGTTGTCTTCCTTTCAAATCCTTTACAGTTCTCTTTGCGCCTTTCCGAATCAAAATTCGACTTATCGTCTCTATGGCATTGATTCCCATAGCATAGTGCAAGGGTGTACGTTCGAGCTGAGTTAGATAGTATAATTATAAAAGATTAAAGTACCTGTCCTAGTAATTGAATATTTTAAAGTTTACATTATCACCAATCCTTATAGCTTTCGCAGAAATATCTGTTAACAAATCAACTATTTCTTCACTTTCCTTGAGCACAGCGATATGTAGAGCAGTCCGACCTACAAAAAAAGAAGAAAAGAAAAACAACGGAATATTATCAAGTTTTTGACTAAATTATGCGAGATAATATTACTAATTAATTCACCACACGCAGAACTTAGTTTTATCATCAACAAAAACTACTGTTTCAAATTCAATGGAAATGTATAAACCAGACTATCTTTCTTGCTGATATGTCGAACATTGAAATTCTTCTAGAAACTGCCAAATGATTTAACATTGTTTATGAACTAGACCAGTAATATAAGCATAATCAGGGAAATTCTTACTGAGACCATATCACTGACCACCTTTGCAAACATAGTGATTTTATTTTATTTTACGTTATTAATCTAGTGTTTTTCTTCCTCCTCCAGTATATTCTGTTCTTAACTATTTTAATCTTATCTTTTTTTAAATTTTTATGGATTTCATTTATTTGACTTTACTCATAACATAATTTAATATATTTATGTTTAGATAAACTAGAACTTAAGTAAAAATTAGATTTGCGCTTTTAAAGCAGTCAATTTTTTTTCTGTTATATTTCTCTCGCCTATTTACATTTTAAGCAATCCTTGTAACATGTGATCGCAGGGTTCCATCGCATTTCCTCCACCAAAGTACAGTGACTAGGATTCAATTTTTATTTATTTAGAACTTCATCAAATGTCGAATTACTAAAAGTTTACAAAAGTTAAATATAACCATAATAATGACAAAAGTATACATAATTATAATAATAAACAAAATTAGAGATTACTCTTAAGATATTTTTCCGGGGTAAACTTATATTTGTTCAAGAAGGCAAGTTTTTGGATTCTCCGGTATACAGCACAAGGTAACAAAATTTTTATATGTTATTTCATCACACAACCCATTAGATTTTGGGTGACAAGTTTCAAGTCTTGGTTTTGACGCATCAACATGTCCCAAATAGCGAAATTGAGTGACTTGGAAAACAAAGAAATGGCATGTTGAGAGGAGTAGCCGAGAATGAATGTAACAAGCCCTCATCGTCTCAGTCAACACTAGGCAATGTAAAGTAACAAAAAGGCAATGATTCGTCGGCAAGCAGCAAAACTTTAGTAAGCCTATCAATACATGAAGCCAGTAGGTTATATATCTCAGCTGATGAGAATGAAGGGATGTAAAATGTAGCAATATATACGTTTTTGTGTGAGAGCTTGAGAGCCACACATATAAACTCCAGATTGATGGACTCAACAAAATCGATTAACATGCATGAACCTCCAACAGGAGCTTCCAGAGACAGACAAAGGCGGTCAGGACCAGACTTCAAGAACTCGGGACCAAAAAGCCCCGCATCTGCAATCTTTACACACAGCCATGTCTCGGTCAAGCAGACCACGTCACAACAGGAATTCGTTGAACTTGTTAAAACGCGAGTCGTCTTGGGCGAAGACCACTTATATCCTAGACACACGGGACATATCAATGATCATTGGTTCAATTACGTAATTGCACCAATGATCATTCCTGTTTTGGTGTGGCACACGGCAATGACGGTCTTCACGTAATTAGATTTGACAGACTATATTTGACCCATTAAATGTGTCACTTGTGCATACTGGTGATTACTCCCATATCTTTAAATTTCATAGACATATCCGTGTATATGTGGCTATTTCTTCGTGCCTTTCTCAGATCTTTTATATAAATGCGCCAACTCGCACAACTTATAATTTTTAGCAGTTTTCCACAATCTTGCTTTTTTCTTCGTCTCTTTTTCCATATATAATGTATGAATTTTTTTTGAAGAATTCAATAATTTGGGAAACATGCAAAATTTACCTTGAAAAATGTATCAGCCAATTTCACAAATGACACTGATGGCTGGAAAATCAGCTGATTTTTCCAATAATTTGAAGTTCCTCACCGCTGAAAACGCGCAATACAGTGCATATTTGCAAACGAATGAGCTTGTGGGGGCGTAATTGATGCAATGACGAAACGAGTGACCATTGCGCCAATGATGCAGTGACACACCAGCTATGCAGTGATCATTTCTCCGTCAATGATCATTGATATGTCCCGTGTGTCTAGGGTATTACATTGCCATAGTAGACGGCGATTTCGCCAACAAGTTTTTTGCCTTGGCAGAAGATCCAGAGCGTCCGTTTGGAATAAATTCACGCATAATAGATTTTGGGGCCATATATCAGGGGGAAAGGAGTGCCTGAAACTGATTTTTCGGCAACAAAATCCTGAAGGACGCATAAAATTAGCGTTTCTCACGATCATGTCGAGTAAGGACGGCCTGGTGCATTTGAATGATGGAATGACCAGGCCTAAATTCAGACCTGGCAGTAGGATGGAGCTATCTCCCGGCGAGGCTATGGAGATGGACACTGAGGGTGAACAGTCCAAGGACGATCAGCCTGGGTGTCCCCACCAGGCTGCACCAGCTGGTCTCACTCCTGTCATGGTACAAGCGGACAAGTGTGATGTGAGTTGGCTCACATAAAACGAAAACCAACAAATTGCAAAACAATTGAAAATGCAAGAACGCACATTATGCATTATTGCATTATTCAATTGACCCGAAACCCATTACTCTATTAATTGATCACAATAAATGCGATCGATGATGTTATTGCAAGTAAGCAAAATATGCGTTCAACCAAATGTATGTCACAACCATAAGAAGTGACTGCACTTGTTTACACGCGTTTGTTTACATGTTTTACAATCAGCGTAATACTGGTCAAGCTACTTGCGTCACATCTTTTCCGAAGTTAAGCACATAAGTGCAAATAAGCAATTAGGCTTAACATGCACCAAATGACGGGCATGTACACAAATCATTACGTACTTACCATAATTAAGTTTAGGCTAGCAAATTCACGTTTGTATAAATAAGCTAGCGATACTCCAATAAAAATTAATTAGTATTCTGACTATCATCAAGCTGCGTCTTTTAATTCACCAGGGCATCTGCTAGTTCTAGCTTGCCCAGAAGAAACGGGGATCTGCTTTTATAATGCTTCCCCTCTGTGAGATCTGCTTGTTAAGCTTCTCACCGTGTTTTTACTACAAGCAACTTGCTGGCGCATCTATGGAAACGGATACCGTCTCCGTGTCGCCCCTCTCTAGGGACAATCAGAAAACGGTCGCTAATCAGGGCGCATCAGCAGGTCTTGAGGGGATTGCCAGGATAAATTTGTCTCCAATTGCGACCATTTCGGACGAGGAGAAGGAGCATCTAGTTGGGATCACCTCGTCTAAAGACGGTGACACCGTCAAGGAGGATGTTTCTGAGGAGGAGGAGATGAGGTTGCAATATCGATAACATTGGTGCAAATCAATCTCTATCGTAGTATGTTGGCATCAGCTAACCTACAACACCTCCTCCTCTCAGGCACCGCAGATGTCGCGCTCATTTAAGAACCATGGACCTTAAACGAAATGATTCCTGAATGGGGCATTATACTACAGCTTTTCTATTGTCGCGGTGTAGGTAGGCCCAGAACCGGTATCGTTGCAAAGATATTTCTACTCCGCAGGTTACTTTAAAACACGAAACCACGATCTTGTGGGAGAGGTCGGTAAAAGGAAGTTTGAGAGCGCCGTGTGCTACGCGAATGGCAGTAACCTGGAGATGATTATCAGATGTTATGCCAATTCCGACCATGCGATTTTTGAAAGCACCAACCGTAACACCAGAGATGAATCACTTGTATCTTGAATATCTTGTAACCACCAATATCCATGTTCTAAATAAAGGCGACGAACGCATCTTTATAACACACAGTCGTAGCGAGCTCTTAGACCTAAGTTCCGCAACCAGTCATATAGCGTGGTATGTTCGTAACTGGAAGGTTTCGACAGAGGTCTCACTCTTCGACCACCGTTACATACGCTTTAAGTAAAATATTACGGCTATTAACCTGGTGACCTACAGAAATCCTTCCAGAACCAACTGAGGGCCTTCAGTAGCTCTTTCGCTAAGAGGTTCACAAATATCTCTGTCGCGCACTTACTTATCTTCGAGAGCGGACATAGATGGGGGTATCGGAGAAATCACCACCGCGTTGATCCAATACTTCGAGGCCTCGTGCACGGTCAGCAAGACAGAACATAATTCTGCACCTCTCTAGCTTACACGCGAGGTAAGAGATCAACGTAAAGTGGTTCGTAGGCTTTATAACAAAATCAAAAGATCAAATGGCCCTAATGAGTGGTCGGTATACCAGAACGCTCTACGTCATTACAAATATTCGATCCACAGATCTAAAACAAATTCGTGGGAATGCTGGTGTGAGAATGTGGATGATGTAAGTGAAATGTCAAGGCTTAAAAGATTTTTATCAAAGATACATAGCTAACCCAAGCTCCTCACGAATACTGATGGAGTGCGGACTGCTTCGGTTAGGGTATCTTTGGTAATCCTACTACACGAACACTTCCCTGACGCTCATGAGGATGGCTCCTCATTTCTACGACCCGAAAGTTTCCCCTATGAAACTGTTCCTGGGGAGGGTGACGTGGCTTTCATCACGGACGATTCGGTGAAATTGGCAGTGAATTCGTTCAAACCCTGTAAGTCCCAGACACATTGATTAGGAACCTAGTCCTCTTATTTAGGGCTTGCATTTGGACGGGCTATACTCTGAAGCTATGGCAAGAGGTTAAGGTTGTGTTTATTCCCAAAGTTACATGGGTAAACAACTCAACAAGTAAGGCATATAGACCAATAAGTTTGACTTTTCTCCTACTCAAAACACTTGAGCATATCTGCGAGTGGGAATTGTGATACTCCATACCCAGAACAAGCCTTTCACAATACCAGCACGCATATCTGAAGGGAAAGTCAGTTGAGACGGCCCTCTACGAGGTTATTCACTCGATTGAATAAGGCTTCTTTTTAAGTAATCAACGATAGCTGTCTTCATCGATGTAGCAGGCACCTTCAACATGGTGTGAACCAGTCCTTTATATATTGGATCGCACACATGTTGAATAACTGAACTATCTTTGGCAGTCGGGGTGTGGTAATCAGAGTGAAAAGTATCCACAGGGGCACCCGCCAAGGCGGTATCTTATCTTATGGGTGCTGATTATGGATGATCTCCTGTCGACACTCACGCGGAGGGGATAAAAGGTGGTTTCTTATGCAGACGGCCTGGTGATATTAGTCACTTGTAGTTATGAATCTGTATTCTGTGGACTGGTGCAAAACGCAATCCGAATAGTCAGGCTATGGCTTTTGGATTATACATCAATCCATTGGAAACAGATCTTTGCCTTTTCTGAAAAAAAAGGAACATCCCCAATCTGAACCTCCGCTATATTGGCTCGACACGTTTGCAGCTAAAGCATAGGGTTAAATTCCTCGGTATCACATTAGATAAGAAGTTGAACTGGAAACCACACCTAGAGGACAAAGCGAATAAGGCCTTCGCATTGTGCGGCAGAACTAGTGGGAACTTAAGTCATGGATGCGTCATCCAACCCATGATAACCTACGGTTCTGTGGTGTGGTGCAAAACAATGGATTTCGCCAATCATCGTAAGATATTTGAAAAGATTCAAAGAATGCGACTTCTTACCGTAAGCGCCTCTTTCAAGTCAACCAGTACTCGCGCTCTCGAGGTAATCCCCAATATAAACCCGTGTAGATATATATCAAGAAGGGGCATCAATCGCAGCGCTGAGTTTACATCTCAATCAGACCTGGATTCACGCTGGAGCAAGAGTTCCACGCAAATCCATCTTTGAAATCGTATAATCCATCGTTCCTGACATTGGCCGGGACAGCGACCTCCTTAAAAAGAGACTTTAAATCGATAATTCCAACTAGGACAGAGTGAACGTGGAGGTCCCTGCTTCAACCATTAACAGGCGGCCCGAAAACTGAAGAAAATACGGGAGCAAGTATTTTCTGTGAGGAGCCTCGTGTGAAAATCGCCCAACAGCTTGAAAGACATGTCCCGGTTTTCTATGCTGAAGTCAGGGTTATTCTTGAAGCGGGAAGGTACCTCCTCAACGTGGATACGGCGAACAAGTAGATTGCCATCTGCTCGGACAGCCAAGCAGCTGTAAAGGCCTTTCCAAAACCTTTCGTAAACTCCAAGCTAAAACTGGAGTGCAAAACCATCCTAAGTTCTCTTTCGCTGAATAACAGGGTACTCGTCGTGTGGGTGCTAGGTCACGGTGATATCAGGGGGAATGAATGGGCGGATGAGCTCGCTCGTATTGGTGCAACCTCAGAGGAATGTTCCTCTACAATCGGGATTGCACCAAACGTTATTGTATCTAAAATTTCGGCCTGGGCTAACTGTCAACACAGTCCCCTCTGGCTGGATGATCCCACAGGCAGAACTACTGCGGAACTGTGGGGTAAACCTAAGACAAATCTGACGAAAAAGATATTGGAACTGAGCAAGCCAACTCTGAGAGCATTGGTGTCAATTCTCACTGGGCACTCTTTTCTCAGGAGTCACCTGCACAAGATGAGACTTGTTGATGATCCTCTATGTAGAGGATGCGGAGAAGAACCCGAAACGGTAACTCTCCGGCTCTCTCCGGAAAGCACTACAGATTCCTTTGCTTACATCTCCTAGAGGTACTGCCTGAGGCAGGCAGTGTTGGTTGGGGGCTAATTGTGAATTTTGTTAAGGCGTCCGACTTGGTTCTATGATCTATTGCTATAGGTCTAGAGGGTGAACAATAGGCCTTGCTGTGGCCTTAGTTCTAGAGTCTTCCTACCGGAGGACTCAACCTCTTTTCAAGTTCAGTGGTACTGGCTTTTGCGAGATGCTTTACGTTTCTTTGAAGCAATTAGGAATCTTCGCTGCAATATATAAATTTCTTCTTTCTTACTACGTAAAAATTTCTTCTGTTTTAATAAAAAAATCTGGGATCGTACAACTACATTATGAGCACGAGATTACAATTCGTATATCCGCTCGACAAAGGCACCAGCTGGGTCTAAGGAGATATGTGGGTTAACAATATCCAGGCAGAAGAGACCGTTTAAATTTGTACCTCTATTTGAAAGTTTTTCGTTTTTGGAGAAACCTTTATAGTAAACAATTTAGCTTAGGTATATACATTATTTCAAAGCCAACTAAACTGCAACTGTGCTTCGGATTACAGTCGGTAACGATGTAGTTACAAATTGAAGAATACATTTATTACTTTGAAGCTTCAAAGTTACTGAAGATTATAATGATAGGCACTTTATTGCCTTTCTAGTACCTACGTGAGATGAAATATGTTTTACTAATATGGTGGGGCCCCGCCGGACATAGTACTAGACGGTTTGTATTGTCTAAACATGATCCCATACAGTGACCTGGACGATAGCCAGATTTAAATCCACTAAATTTTTATCTATGGAGGCATATTGAAATAATTATAGTGCATATGACAGGAGTTTCCTCAACTCAGAGCTGATGGAGAGGATTGAGCAAGCTGGAACCATGATTTGTGAGAATTTAAAAGTAGTGGAATTTCAAGGATTCTTGAAACGAAGATGTTCACTATGCAAACAAAATGAGGTCAGAAAATTTTGTTTTTATGTATATAATAATCTTTTATTGTTGGCTCTTTGGCTCTTTTCACTATTCAAAATAGGTGGCAAAAGGCTCTACAAAGTGTAAAAAAAAGACGCTAGCTAAACTAAATGTTATAAAAAGTCAAGAGGAACAAATATGCACATTTAAAACAATTCAAAAAACCAATATACGACAAAAATGTAAAAACAAATGACACAAAATTCTCAAAAGAGACTAAAAAATGGATACAAGAATTTTGAAAAGGATCTAAAAGATAGACAAAAAATTTAAAAGTCCCAATTTCAACAATAGGGTAAGTGGCAGTTCTAATTTCTAAAAAACTTGCGATTATAGAGCCAGTTGTACAGTATTAAACACACTAACTGCAGGTGCCCGTTCTTAGAAGGTAGAATGTTTATAAACTTTTTTTTCAGTTGTTTTTATTATTTTCTTAATTTTTTTTATTGTTTTCTTCATTTCTTTTATTTAATTTTTTTTTTCATTCTTTTATATACTGTCCTGTGTTTACTGTACAGTGAAATATGAATACGAACTAAGGAAAAAGCAATTTAAAAATATATATATAAAAGGTTGTCAAAGATAAAGATTTTGTATCCTTTATCCTTGAATATCCTGAAAAACTGTCCTTTTAAATTTACTATCGTTTTTTTCTTTTTTATTTTCTACCTTATATTAACCACTAAAACATCTCAAAACGGTAAGTTGGGATCTTAATGGGATCATGTAGTAAAAAATCATGAAATTGTCACCATTCATTCGTTTGCTAATAAATAACTTAGTCAACCCCTTTGCCACACCACTGTAAAGGTAGATTTCAATGCGCGTTTTGTGTTTGGTGGTGTCTCCAGTAGGCCTTATACGCGGTATATTCTTATCGCATTACAGTTTGTATTTTATAGAACGGTAATAAATGTATGTCGAAAGGTAGACGCTCGATACAGTTAACGAGAAATATGTCTGCAGGATCTAATTTTCTTTCCAATTTCGATTGATGTGTAGATGTCCATTGGCTAAACGTAATGTTTTCAAATCCGTTTTTTTCTCACATTCAGGAGACGAATCTTATTTCAGACAGTGAAGTGAACGAAGTAACTATTTGGATTACGATAATTAGACGTACAGTACTAGCGATAACTATAAAGAGTTGACTTGATAATTGTTTGTAAATGTTATAAAAGTAAACAGTGAAGTTAAATAAAAGAAGAACTTATTAATGATATCTGAAATACTGTGTTTTAAATAACGAACTAATGCCGCGCTCGTAACAATATGTACTATTATAAATCGTGCATCATGTGGTGAACTATGCTTCTTAAAATATTTCTCAGCCAGTTTTGTTTCTTTTGAAATGGATATGTACCTTGGATACTTCAAACATTTGTACCACGGACATGTAAAAAAAAGCCATAGACCGGCCTTAAGATAAATAATAAATTAAATATGTATAAATATAACAATTTTTTGTTTAGTAACGTGCTTTGCGAATATTATTATTCTTGGTTGAATAAAGAATGTTATTTGATTTAAGTGTGATGATATACCATCATTTCTTCTTCGTAAATTACATGTGTCTAAGGTACTATACAAATCCATGTTGTACCGTGGGCCGTAGGAGGGACCTTCATATTTCCTTTCATATATCCTGAAATACAAATTTTTAATCAGTATCAGTACCAGTACGTGGATTTGTACTTAAAATTGTTCAAAGTACCAATTTGCAAGTACAAGTCCCGGTCATGGTACTTTAAAGATTTTCAAATACAAGTCCAGGTACTGGTACTCATAAGTCCCATATAAAAGCTTAAGTACCCTATAAGTACCAAAGTACGTACTTACTACAAATACAGCCATAACGGGAAGTACTTCAGATCTTGTAAATTATTTAAATACGCCTTCTAATAATAGAGGTTTAATAGCAGAGACACATAACAGTCATGATATTCCACAAAAAAAAATTACAGTCGTGGTGCAATGATTTTTATTTTTAAAGTTCTTCAATAAATTGAATTAGTTAATCTGATTTATATATGTATATAACTATGTATGAGTGACAGTAGGACAAAAATTGACATACTGAATCGGTATCCTTTGTTGAGAAAGTTGACAATTATAGGTCTTGCAAATGCTCCGAAGATAATAATTATTTCATGGGATATTTGAAAAGCTTGTTTTACTAAAGGTAAACTCAAGTATGTATAAACAACTACCAAAATTAGAAATTAAAACAGCAGAATCTGTTTCGTTTCCTATCTTTTTGCAACATATTTCATGATATTTCATAAATGAGATCCTCATCCAGTCATTTAGCCTGGCTATAGATTTTTCAAAATTTCTGATTTAAGTTTCTGAAAGCTATTGAACCTCTATTATTGGAAGGCGTGCTTAGTAATTATTAAGAACTTAAGTATGTACTTGGCGGTCTGGCAGTATTACCTGCGTATTTACGTACTTATAAATGTTCTTAAAACCTGATATCTGGGACTTATGAGTACCAGTACCAGTACCGGGACTTGTACTTGAAAGCTTTTAAAGTACCAGTACCTGAACTTGTACTTCAAATATTTCAAGTCCAGGTCCTGATACTGTACTGGTACTTGTACTTGGAATTTTACAGGTCTGGATTTCTCTTATTAGTTTTGTCAATAAAAAGACATTTTCAAAAAAAGGTACCAAAGTACTACACCTTGCCCTAAGCCATTTCGGACAACATGTCTGATTAAAATCATAATTCTCTAAGTGTTTGTGCTTTTTATCTGATATGTTGACTTGGTGGAGAATTCTCCCACTATTATTTCTACACTTCAGAGACGAATGTTGAAATGAAAGACCTTACATCTCTGTCGCTTATTTGATTATATTTCGTTTTCAGTTTACGGACTATCCCATTCTCTTCCCAAGATACTGCTCGATTTCATCTTTTAATCCGAAGATTCTTTTGAAAATGATATTTTTAGTTTCTATAAGGTTTTCTGTACACAACTTTCACTGACAGATCTTTTATCAAACGGTTCTTCTCCATATACCAAGCCATTAACTTTCACATTTCAACACTACGTCCAGGTCAATTAATCCTGTTTTTAATGATGCAACATCACTAAGCGCTTTATTTGGACCTTCTTCTTCATCTTGGTTATCATCAATTTCAAAATAACAACCTCTTCATCCATATTAATATCTAATTGTTCTCACTGTGGTATATAACATATATCTATATTTATGTACATGGTACTTTAAGCAGCACTTTCCTTTACCCAAAAAAAAATTTTCAGTTCAAAATCAATTGCGAGGCATATTTAGGATCAGAACACAGTTTATTAGAAAAATGTATTGTTGATTCGAACTCCATGACAATACGTAATAAAATTACAATTGTAAACAACATAAGCAATTTATTAAACACTTCTCCTTCTTAATCAATTACAGGGTGTTACAAAAAAAGATAAACTCAATATACTTCTGACGAGATATAGTGTAGGTTGTAGGTCTAGTGGAACTAAAAGTAGTGGCATACTAGAAATCTCTCATACACCCTCCAAATCTCACTTTTGACAAAAAAAAAACGTTAATCCGCAGATGTTTCTATATTGAGTTTTTTTGTCGCATTTGAAAGAAGAGAGACATGCCTTTCTAACCATATGTTCCTTATTTCGTTGCGATGAAAAGTCACGAAATTACAGTCGAAAATATTTCGACGTTTACCATTTTTTACACTTTTTTCAACTTTGGCAACAATTCGATGGCTTTTTTTGCTCAACAATATTTTTTCTGTTTATATCACTAATAGCGAAATCGATTCCGCGGCTAATGGCTAATGGCTAATACTAACTAAAATCGGTTGAAATTTGACTGAGTTATCGAATTTTTGCTCTTTAAGCAGCTACAATTCCGTATAATATTGAATACAGAGAAAGTTGAAGAAGCACTGGACTTTAACCTCGAAAACTTAAAAAAATGCAACAAGAAACGACAACTAAAACAACAAATACAAAAACTACAACAAAAACAAATTCAGAAGCTGTTGTCAGCAACACCAGCTTAGAATTAAATTCATGACGTATGCCCAAACGTAAGGATACAGTAGTTTTAATGACAATTTTGTTTGGAATGTAAGGCGGTAATACCAAGTATCCTTGCTACCATTGTGAGTGGGATAGTCCCGAAAGAAACTTACGTGTGAGTGTAAAAGTGAATGTCGATGGTCAATGGATATGGTGTAGCCCATTTAACCCTAGGCACTAAAATATTCCTGTACAACATTTACGTAGTCGGAACTTTCTTGTTGGCATAGAAATAATTACACAATGAAACACAACTATTCCAGACTCGTCTTTCCACAATACTCAGTTTGGTTGCAAAATCGTTGTCCCGTATAATTTTCTGAAATTGTGCCCCAACGAATGTTCTTGAAACTTAGCCGAAATTAATTGAAATATTTAAGTACTTTTTGCCAACAAATGAAGATATAGAGTGCCTTCTTTGATTTTAGCTTCACTGAACCCAGGAAACTTTGTTCTGAGTTGACGAATTGCTTCCCTGTCGATGTTTAATTTTTCACGAACTGCTTCATATGGCCGATCTTCAAATGCAGTGGCGGTAAGATGACATCTTCAAGCCGCACCAATGGAATGTTCGAAATATTTTACTTTCCAATTTGAAACGACGTACGTAGTGGCCATTCAGTTCGTTTATACCTATTTCGCACACGACTATCCCACTCACAAAAGTGACAAAGATACTTGGTATTACCGCCTTAAAAATTGTCATTAAAACTACTCTACTGTACTGTACTACTAAGTTTGGGCATGCGTCATGAAATTATATTCTAAGTTGGTGTTGCTGACAACGGCTTTTGAATTTATTGTTGTTGTTGTTATTTGTTGCATTTTTTCACATTTTCACAGTTGTCGCGATTAAAGCCCAGTGCTTCTTCAACTTTCTGTGTAGTTCAATATTATACGGAAATATAGCTGCTTAGTAAGCAAAATCCGACAACTCAATCAAATTTCAACCAATTTTAGTTAACTAATGCTCATTAAGCGCGGAATTGAATTCGCTATTATTATTGTAGAGGAAAATAAGCCACCAAATTGTTGTCAAAGTTGAAAAATATGTAAAAAATGGTAAATTTCGAAACGTTTTCGACTGTAATTTCACGACTTTTCATCGCAACGGAATAAGGAACATATGGTTGGGAAGTCCTATCTCTATTCTTTCATATATTGGACCTACCGAATAACGGGGTTTTTTTTGTCTAAAATGTGATTTTGAGGGTGTATGAGAAATTTCTAGTATGCAACTACTTATAGTTCCACTAGACCTACAAAAGTATATTTTCGCTGTAACACAGTGTTATCTATATTAAACACTTATCTATCTTGAATAACTTGTCACCTCGGCCGTCTATTTATCACGATTTTACAAGTCTCATAATTCCAAAGATGGATTCATATCCATATCATATCCACATCTCTGAATGCAAGCATAGGATAGCAGAATTATAAATCCAAAAGGACTTCAATGCTATAAAAAATATATGACAATTTATCATCATTATTATTATTTATGAGTCATAAAATTTCTGGAATTTTATCAATTTCTATCGAATTTCTGATCCCGTTAAGATCCCATGTTAAAAGTTTGATATATTTTAGTGGAAAAGATAAAGTAGAAAATAAAAACAAGTGAATAAATGATACAAAATCCTTATCTTTGACTTCCTTTCTAATATATTTTTAAGATGCTATTTTTCTTAGATAGCCTGAAATCCTAACTTTCAAATGAGCGTGAATGGGAAAATATGTATGAATTACAAAAAAAACAACATAATTTTTGCCAGATTTTGAAAATACTAGAACTCGCGAAATAAATTCCCAATGTACAGCGAAAATTTTTAATGTGTATTTTTGTTTTCACAAACCCTCCAAATATGAAAAGTTCAAAAAGAATGCTGTTGTTTATATATTTGATATGGCATAGCCTCAGTGTTTTTTGTCTAATTGTTTTTATTCAATTTATCTAGGAACCTTATATTTTAATTAGTCAAACTTTACCCTAGAATTGCCGGCATATTATCTGTTTTTTATAAGACTGATTCCAAGATTTAGTAGTAGCTTTGCTTAGCTTTGTCTTTCAAAATATTTATATCTAAAAATTAATGTCTTTAATTGTAATCAGAGTTCGAATTTTAAGAATTTTAAGTAAGGTCGATTGCAAGGCACAGATAAGAGTGATATATTTCTTGCTACAGCGTTAAGAGCGTTAAAAGATTTTTTAAATTTAGAAGTTAACACTCTACGTCAAGATTTCTCAGAGTAACAAGGAGCAGGATGAGCTGTACATTTCTCAATTCGAAATATCTTAGACCTGAAATCATCTTAATCTTAGAAATCTACCAATTTTACAATCAAGAACGTATTTGCGAGTGGGAACTGAGGTACCCCATTCCCAGAAGCAGACTGTCACCGCAACAGTACGCGTACATAAAGGGAAAGTCAACTTTAAATAATCTACGCTGGCTGCTTTTCTCGATGTATTATATTAGATAAATAGCTAATCTGGTAATCACACCTTGAGGACAGAGCAAAGAAAGCTCTTAGAGTCTTCGCAATGTGCCGCAGAACCGTGGGAAAAGTGGGGACTTAAACCACGGATGATCCAATCGATATACACTAGCATCATCCGACCCATGTTAACCTACGGTTCTGTGGTGTGGTGCAAATCAATCGAACTCGCCAATCATCGTAAGATATTGGAGAAGATTCAAAGACTGTGTCTCCTCAGCGCAAGCTCTAAAGTCAACCAGCTCCGGGTCCTTGAGGTTATCCCCAATATACGTCCAGTGAATAAACATATTAAGCAGGAGGCGTCAACTGCAGTGCTAATGCCGCATCTTCATCATGGCTGAATTCACTCTGGAACAAGAGTCCCACACGAATTTATTTATGAGTTCGTGCAGTCTATCCTGCCTGGAATCGACACGGACAGCGACCACCTCCTCGAGACCATGCTGAAAAGCAATTTTGAATCTAGAACTCTATCCAGGGAAGAATAGGAATCACATTCTGTGCTTCAACCATTAACAAACCCTATTATTATCTACACTGTTGGCTACAAATCTGAAGAAAACACCGGAGCTGGCGTTTTCTGCGAGAACCGTCAAATGGAAATCGCCTTAAACCTTGTTAGCCATGCCACTGTTTTCCAGATAGAAGTCAAGACTATTCTTGAAGCAGGAAGGCTTCTACTTAACTCAGCACAGCAGCTGTAAAAGCTTTATGTAAACCTTTTATAACCTCCAAGCTTGTAATGGAGTGTAAAACTACCCTGAATTCCCTCTCTCGGAGAAACAGGGTAATTGTTCAGTGAGTGCCATTGCACAGCAATATTAGCGGGAGTAAAAGGGTGGACGAGTTGCTCGACGTGGTGCGGCCTCGGAGGAGCCAGCCTCCATAATCCAGATCGAACCAAAACACCTCGTCTCAATTATCTCAACTTCGGCTGACCGCCAACACAGTCGGCTTTGGTTGGAGAACCCCTGGGGCAAAACTACGAAGGAACTGTGGGGAAAACCCTGCCCTAACCACACGAATAAGCTCCTGGTACTTAACAAGCCAACCCTGAGAACTCTAGTGTGTATTATCACTGGGCGATCATTTTCAGGGGTCACCTTCACACGATGAGACTTGTTGAGGATGCAGAGGTTGCGGAGAAGAATCCGAAATGGTGACTCACTTTCTTTGTCATTGACCAGCACTCTCAAGAAAGCGATATAGATTCCTTGGCTTTCGCCTCCTGGACGAGCTGCATGAAGCCAGCAGGGAGGGCTGGAGGCCAATACTTAACTTTATAAGAGCGCCCGTTTAGAACCTATTAGTGTTTGCTCGTGGGTCTAGAGGGTGAACAATGGGCCTTGTTTTGGCCTACGTTTGGGGGACCCGCTTCGGGGTCTCAATCTCTTTTTCAATCAATCAATATAAACTTAATCAAAGATTCATGCTATAGATTCCCAAGAAAAGTTAAAGAGAATATATGCCGTAAATATAGCATTTTTCTTAAAACTTATCTGAAGATAACATGCTTCATACAACTGTACATATTTGACTTAACATAAAAATCATGTTTACCTACCATAGTAATTTTTTGTTCTTATCAAACGTTCACCATCAGGATTTGACACCAGCTCTTGAATCTTTTCCAGATTTCCTTCACGCACGGCTTGATGTAGCTCTTCACGATTTTCCTAAAAGTAAAAAATACATTTCATGTTATATACCTAGTTTGAAACCATAATAGTTAGTTAGAAATCACAAAAGTTCCCAATTTCCAACCTCAAACTGCTGAACACCCTCTAAAAAAATAGCCAAGTCATTAAAGCCGCGAGAACGTGCGACTTCTATTATTGGCCTTCCCTGATCATCCATGACATTCAAAATATGATCGTACCCTTCTACAACCAAATCCTCAAAAATGGTCTGATCACCTAAAGAAAAACTTTTGTAATTGAGAAAATTCAGTAAATAAAAAAACTTGATCTTTTTATAGAAAGCACTTACCCCGGGCTGCTAATGAAAGGACATATCGATCGATATCCTTTGCATTTGCTGCTTGACTAGCTTGTAAAGATACATCCCTTGCAGTTCGGTATAATTCATCTCGATAAGTTATATTTATGCCCGACTCCTCGATTATATGCGTTAGACCATTTCTACCATGTGATCTAGCACATGCAAAATGAAGCATACTCTGTCCATGCTCATCTCTATCTTCTATAGTGTAAGTTTCTTGACTTTCAGGTGTAGGAGGTATTTCATCCCTAAATGGAGCATCTGGCTTCAATGGAATTGAGGATTTTCTCAATAAATTATTTACTCCTTGCGAGAGTTTATCCTGCTCATTTTTGCGCGTTTGAGTATTATAATTATGCAGAAATGTAGCTAAGTATGCAACTGGATCTGAAGGACGTTTTTCAACGATTTCGGTTAGTCCTTTAATAAGAGGATCGCCTAGAGCTGAAAGATATGATTTTCCGGATAGAAAAATTTTATGAGCGAGAAATAATTATAAAAGAAACTTTTTTTTTTATATATATTTACATGTTTACAAATATTTACATAGGGTACTTACTGCTAGCTAAATATTGACCCTGCTCTGATCTAAAAAGTGGAATTTCTAAATGTCGTGTCTCCGTATTACCTAGAAATCATTGTGAGTAAACAAATTTGAAAAGTCTTATGATTACATGAGAATTTTTATGTATGATGTGTGATTATTTCCCAACTACGTAAATGCGTGTGGGTTGATAAAAATCCAACAATTTTTCCAACAGACCAACTATTATTATTTACCTTTCACTATTAAATATCTTATTTGAGACCTAATTGCTTGTATTATTTTTATTAATTTTATTACTAAGGCTTAACTTGGCATATATATGTACATACATATATATTTAATGAAATACATAGGCTCTATATGAAATTCTTAAAATCACTTTACCTACTTCACCAACAATCAAGTATAAAACTAATGAAGAGGAAGAAGATGAACTGAGACAAAAGAAACACCTTGATTTACTTTCCAAACCTCGTATATAATATATAGGTACATCTATACACATATATTGCAAGTGTACCGAAGATCTACGACAGTTCTTATTATGATTCATCGATGCAACAATGCAATGTGGCAACAAATTAACGGAAGGGTGTTAAAGTATACGTCAGCAAAAATTGCACGTTAGACAAGAGTAAGAGTCCCAAGCTATCATCTATGGTTCGAAGTAAGTCTTTAGTAGTCTGTCTACAGTTTCCTGGAAGCTTTTCTCTTTTTTATCTGAGGATCGAGATATCAGTTTAGTTTTCTGCTATAAAGAGGCTACATTTAGCCTAACCACCTTACGGGACGACACTATAGACCAACTCTCGCCTCGATGTCCACAGGTTCACGGTTTTCCCTATTGTTATGCTTAACCTTAACGTGATATAAGTTCATATTTTCGGGATATTTATGGAAAATATTTTTAATATCAGGTCTACATTGCTACATCAAATTTGAGTGTTTGTCTGGAGCGTAAGTCGAATTAGAGTGTGAAAATCTTTAAAAATGAAACAAGACACTACAAATTAAATATAACTTTCATATTCAAATTTGGTTCTCTATTTGATTTTGATTATCTCCAACTTCTTCTCTTGCGTTAGAAAATTTATTTGTATTCGGGAAATTAAAGGCAGAAACACATCTAAGAAAGCCTCAGGCCTGGCCTCTCCCAGGCTTCCTCCCAGCTCACCTCAAGGCTTGCCTCAGAGAATTGAAAACAAAATGATACCACCGGGCTCGGTGCTGTCATTGTAATTTTGATAGTACATCTATTGACAGAAGTTGGCCTGAGAGAGAAAAATTTCCAACATTGAGTAAAGCGCGAGGCTAGTTCCTGGCTTGTTGCATCATTTAAAAGCCCGAGTTGGAAATTTTGACAACGCCGCGAGGAAGCCTCGTGGCTTGGATGTGCTTCTGCCATAAAGTAGCAAGTTTTACCTAAGATTAAGCGGGCAAGTGGCCTTTGCACTGCAGCAATTCATTGGTTTATTGTTCACCTCTTTCTTTATAGTTTATTCAACAATCCCGCAATTCTTAGGACGAGCAGTATTTTACTGGGTGAAGTTTCTTCGAAGTCGGCACGCTTTAAGAAATATGAGCCGTAAATCTACAATGGCCTCGCCTCGATTACGACTAAGATAAAATGACATGGATCACAGTATTTAAATACCTATCTTCTTTGGCGGTGAAGATACCGGAAGAGTTAATATTCAATCGTTGCTTCCTTGATTTATTCTTCTAATTATGTATTAGTTAAATTCTCTACAAATAATTTTTCAAAAATATTTCAATCTTGATGAAAATAAATAAAGATTTCTCACCAAGTTTCATCTGAATTAAAATATTCTGAAAGAATTTGGAGATAAATAACAGTACATAATAGAAAATTTTGAAAGCTATAGCTAATGTCCAAATTAAATTGTGCGCTCATTTTCTCAATTATGTTTTAATAATTATAGAAAAAGTTTAATTTTAGTTTTCAGAATGGGTCTCCTAAATTCAGTATTCTTCTTTCAAATATAAGTATTTGTTGTAGCCCAGTCTGTTAGTACACAGAAGCGATGTTGTCGCCCAGTCTGCAAGTACACGGAATAATGTGATGTTTGTTTACATTGCCGCGGCAGTGTCCGTTTTGTTTACAACAGCACAACTTATTGCTATCACTGGCATTGGCCAGTAGTTTTCGTCATCGGTTATAGAATATTACCGCATCATAATTATGTACATATGCTGGGGGTCATGTTCTACTTCCGATTTCCGTGTGCAAGTTGTCGAGGTGCGCAAGTGAATTGTAAATAGCGGTTAGTCGGCGCTAATAGTTAGATTAAGTTAAAGTTCAAGTAAAGTTAGTAATATCAGTGAATTAAATAAAAGTAGTAAATTTGTTGAGAACGAAGTGTTTTTATTGCTAAGGGACACGTCATATTTATTTCTTTTAAAATAATTTACAAAAATTGAAAAAAAAAATCCGGCTTTAAGTAATATTATTTATGGAAATTTAAAACTGCCGAAGAGTGGAGTAGAGTGGCGTAGAGTGGCAACTGGCATCCGTTTTATTTTTCACAAGCATTAGTGCGTATGCGTATGGGCATCTCTGTTTGGCTCACAATCAGACTAGCGCAGAGTGGAGCTGCATGAAAATTGATTCTATCCTAATTATATAGTGATTGCGAAACGAAGTTTGAATTAGTGTCTTGTTGTATTGTAGAGGCGCTGCTACTACATACGTAATCATAGGGTAAGCAAGCAATGTATTACATTTCGCTGAAGGATTTTCAAACTTGAAGTTTGCGAAAGTTTGGACGCCGAGCACTTCTTATGTGACTCCAACCTTCTATCATCGTTAAGAGTACTAAATTAAGATGTTATTAGAATATCAGTAATTATGTTCAAGTAAGAGTAGTATTTAATTTCTTTAGAGGTATTATAACGAAGCGACTGATTTTTAAATTGCTTTGGTCAATTTTCGTAATTTTTTAATTTATCATAGGAAAACTTCATTTCCATCATATAATTTTACTCATTTCTGCCTACGTTTCATTTCAGTAATTAGACGAGAAATAAATTCTAACCTACTAGATCCTATTCACCGATTAATAGTAAACAAGCCAGATAGATATCCAAATGTATATCACCGCTTAGAGATGAATGAGGCTTACCACCAAAAATATTTACTTACACCATGCAAATGAACCTCTTTGGCAGGATCGGCGATGAAAAACACCCAAATTGGGAAACATAATTACAAAGAAGAGAATGCCGAATCTTTGTCCAGTTATCCAGTTCGGGGATGTCAAAAAAAGCGGGAGAAAGAAATAAAAAATGGTGTGGGCAGAAGGACAAGACTCGGTCTCTTTGATCATCCGGCGGTCGACAAGTTTAAAAAAATACGTAGTAATTGTTGGTGGCAAGCAAAAAAATAATCAGGGCTTTGTGATCCAGTTTTAGGTTTCCTTTTAGCTTTGGAATTGGAGCTGGAAGGTGGAATTCATTGAGCATCATGGGACACTACTTAAACTCTGGTGACGTCCTTTTTTTCCATTTTTATTGTAACCTAGAACCAAAAATAGACTCGTAAACTTGTTAATTTGACTCGGCTTCGTCTCCTAATAGTTAGAATTTACTTTATTTCATTTTTTCCTTCCCTTCTGGAAGTATCTACGTACATGTACATTCATTAAACGTTTGTTTCGTAGAAAAGTGTTTTGTAATAGAAAATTTAAGGAAATATATTCGTTCATATATTTAAACGAGAGGTTCATGGTTTCCTCTCAAGAAAATAAACTAGAAATGAAATCAAAAACCATGTGGCACTCAAAAAAGGAAAAAGGGTAACGTAACAAATGACTCACTCCATTCCAATAAAATCAGCGATGCCTCGACTTGATGTAGGGAAGCCCACAATTTTTTCTTATCAATTTACTGAAAACTTTTTCCTTAGAATTAAAGCCCGACAACAGCAAACATTGTGTCATCCCAGACGAGTATTCTTGATGCAGTATACATATCGGTGGTTTAACAACAGAGTAGGCGCCTCCAGACGGGTGTTCTTGCTGCAGGTTTCACTCATATAGGAATATGGAACTGAATGTGTGCGTGCATTATTTCATTTGGAATTGAGAGCTAGGACGTGAATTTTTGGACCCATCTAAACAAGAAATATTTTTTTGCGGTTGCATTAGTGCGGCACAAGCAGTGAATACTCTCCAAAGTGCAGCAAAATTGCAGAGATTTCTTTTTGCTTCTCTTATCTCTTCCCTAGTAAACCGGTATGCATACTGCATCAAGAATACTCGTCTGGGATGGCCCATTGTATCTGAAAATAACTCGAATCAGCCACCAGACTCAATAAAAATTCTGCAGTAACATTTCCGTAAATTTCTAAGAAAAAATAAATTCTTATTGCTTATCTACGCGCCTACGCTCATAAAAATTTTTTTTGTCCCAAGACCCGTTGCCGGCCTCTAATAATGTGCAATATGTCTAATGAAAAAATTTTCTAGTAAATTTCTAAGAAAAATTGCGGCGTTCCCTATATCCAGATCCGGAGCTATTCGGATTAAGACTAAGCAAGAAAAGGCCAAAATTTCAAACATATTGCATTGCTTCATTGGGAACATAAAAATGTCCATTTTCGCAATGAAGTAATGTAATCTGGAGGAAATTTTGAATATTTTTGCTTAGTCGAACCCAGAGGAATCGGATCCTAATTATTCGGATAATCCGGATAGCAAATTATCCGCATACTTTCAGCTCTACTTGAACCCATTATCTATATTTCAGTTGGAGATCTTTTAACGACTGAGCGTGAGCAAAACTGTTCAAAATTGTATAAGTGGAGTCATCTGACATTAGAACAAGGAAGCATTTTCGCAATCACTATATAGTTCTATACCCAAGGGCTTTATCCTATTTTCAATCTGCCATTTTCGAAAGCTTACAAACTGAAATTTCGAACTACTAGCATGTAGATGGCGCGGAAAAAGCTCCATACTTCTTTTTATCATAACTAACATGTTTCAATATTATTTTCTTATTTAATATTTTGTATGAATGCTAATAAAACACAAGATGTATTTTTTGTAAACTTCATGATTTAAAAGCAAAAAATAATACGTTAATTTGTAGCTAGTTTCGAAGCATTCTGATGGTGAAACCAGGTGTCTCCTTTTTCGAATTTATTATTTTGACAACGACACTAGGCGAAATGTATTAGTGTGTTGTTTGTATTCATTTCGTCATGGCTGTGATGAAATCGTGACATTTTGAAGGGAGTCAATTTTTATAATTAAATTTCTATGTAAAATAACAAATATTTAGCGAGCCTTTATTTTCATATAATATTTCTTGGCGTTGCCTTTGTATAGCTAAGATAATTTAATTCCCATGTGTACAATTGTACCCAAACAAACTTGCATTGGAAAATGTTAAATTTTTTGTCATGGCTGTTTATTGTTATAAATATTTCACTTTCATTCCATCATTTATTAGTAAACTATAAAATTTGCTTGTAAAATCCTTTCCCTCAACACAAACTCCGGTTGTTTCTGCAGCTCATTTTGAAAATCTATATTTTATTTTATTCTTTATATTTTTCGGTATTTGAAATTAAAAAAACTCCAATACATTAGACACACCAAAATTCAAAATAAATAATATTGTATTATTATTTCAACGGTCCGGTTTTTCTCGTCTTAGAGTAGCGACATAGATTTGGATTTTTCTAAGACGTTTTATTCCGAGCTAAATGAATCCAAAGTGATTAACTTGGCGTGCACATAAGATCAGGTGTAAACCGGACGGCTTCTAGAACCTGAAGCAACCGTGACTAAACACGGTTTGATGATGTCTGATTCATACGGTTTACTGCCAAATGCAATGCAAAGCTCATTGGGTCATCCCACACGAATATTTTTAATGATGTATGCATACTGGTTTTCTAGGGAAGAAGACCTGTTTGCATTCTGCATCAGGAATACGCGTGTGAGATGGCCCATTGAGTACATTCTGATGCACCATACGATTAGATTTTTCTAGACGGTTTGTGTAAATGTAAAATAATTTAAAATAATTTGAGTGATTTTTCAGGTGTTGTAAAATGCTGGACGCAGAATTTTGGACGTAGAGAAAAGATCTTCTATAATGACAAGTGAGTAGTAAAATCTATATGAGCAAGGAAGAAAAGAATAGGGCAAGGGAGGAACAGGAAATATATAAAGAAATCTTTCTGAAATACGGGAATGACGAAAAATCAAATCGGTAGGCATATTTTTCATTTTATATTCATAATTAGATTGTCACTTTATAATTCATAATTCAGTCGAATAGCACCTTCTGAAGAGATAAAATAATCAGTGAACTTACCCTTCCTGCAGTGCTGCTGCTCCGTTCGATTAAAATATCATTCATATCATAAGTCAAGCTAACGATGCACTGAAATCGACACTGTAATTCTGTTTTCCTTTCTTCTTAATCTTCAATTAAAACTAAAATAATTATAAGTTCAATATCTCTAGCATTTGCCATACTTATTACACCTCTCAAAATTACAGACATGACTTCACTGACTTGTATTCACAAAATAATCGAGAATAAACGTCTCGAATGTCGTGTAATCACGGCGATGGTAAAAACTGCCGGTCAGCCGGACGGAAAAACCTAATCGTATGTAGCTCATGGCTGCCCTCCCCATGGAACCAAAACTGAGTTTTTTTCTTCTAATTTTAACGATAATGGTCATATATATATAAATATATATATATATATATAAATTTCGCCGGAGAGGCCAAATCAGTTCCACTGAAGGTTGAGCAATTTCAACTGCGAAAATCTTCAGAAGAGCATGAAGCGGTTTAAAATGCGTGATATTAATAAAGGGGTTATATTTTAGATCTAAGATTAGTGATTAGATTTGTGGAGGGTTGCACAGGCATTGGCCTCACATTCACTGTGAATTGAAAGATCTATTGTGAGTTCCCGTTCAATTTACTCCTTTTTTAGGTTCAGACTGTTAATAAAGTCTAGAACCATTCTAAGAATTAGGTTCCATACGTAGTTTGTGTTCCAAATCTTGGTTTGCGTGTACAAGTCACTGCATATATAAAATGGACTGCTGATACTCCTAAAATTGCTTACATTATTTGACATTATTATGGGATAGATTTTCTATAGCTGTCTCTTTTTAGTTTATTTTAGTTTTTACTTTATTTCGCTGAACTTCAAATAATGAATTCTATACAAAATCGACCATAGTCCGGTTTCAGTTCAGTGGTTTTCCCAATGAATATATAGAATAGAAGTAGATGGCAATACAATGTTTGTAATCCTTTCTCTGTCCCCATACCTACTTTTAGGGACAAGCAGACAAAGATTGCTTAATTTTATTTCTTTAAATATCAAGTTTAAGAAATATTTGATGTTGTAGGAGATAAACTTCCAAGAATAGAAATAGTTTCGAATGCATCTGTAATTTGTTGAACTTTTAATATGAATATTAAAGCGAAAGTAAAACTTGAAATTAAGATTATTGTCACACTCCTGCCAACAAAAGTTGACCCCTATGAAATAGAAAATCAGGCAGTCCATGTTATATATGTCAGTGGTACAAGTGCATCGACTATTGTGAGACTGTTCCAGATCATTCGTAACATTGGTTGATTACAGTCGTCGTATGGAAGGCCAGTTATATTACTCAAATCCTATTGGTCACATGGAGATAATTATGCGTCGAATATTACGATTAAATGTATGTATATGAAGTACACTTACATTTCAATGAATGCTGTTTTTTTCTCATAAGTTCTAAAAAAAATGTAGTAAATGTTTGGTTTCCTATTACGTGTATGCACGTGCGTGAAACAAAAGTGGGTGAAGATTGATAAAGGTAATCTACAGTGCAATACAAACTTTGAGCGTTTAGATAATATCGCAAATAAAGGTAGTAGATTTCTCTTCATCATGTGCATACTTTTGAAAGACGTTATTAAGATACTAAATCAAATAATATATATGTCGATAATCCGTTAAAACAAAAACGAAGAAAATTTCTTCATCCAGTCAGGTAATGTTACCAGATTTAAGCTTAAAGTGTCCCTATTTTAACTAGATCTGAAGAGAAAAGAAAGTTCTTTTCAATGAAGTAAGACAAAATGAACCTGGATATATAACATTTGAAAAAAATATGCCCTTATCATCCCTAAGTTTTTTAGAAGTAGAATACGCAATAATATTATTTATTTGTATATATGAAAAAAATGGAATTCAGCGTTCTTTTGAAACATATAGTTCAGCTAAGAAGGGATTTTTGAAATTCAATCACTAAGGGGATGAAATGGTGTGTTGAAGTTTGTATTGAGAAAATATAAATAACGTGCGTATAACCCCTAAAGGAATGAAAGAGAGTATTAAAAATATATAACGAAAAGGAAATATAACGTGCCTATTAACGTACTATATGAAGCTATATTTAACGAAGTTTCAAAATGACTACACTGAACGTAAAGTATTTCATACTTCACATGTATTACAGTCATTCCATTATGAATCGCCATGCCCCTAATTTGCACCTACCCGGCTTTTGCATGTTTTACTCATTAGCAGTAATACAGTAAGTCTATAAGTAATATAGTTTTGACAAATAATCTATATTTTTTGTAATAACGTATTTAAAAATTTAAAAAAAAAGTCAGTTCAAATCCCTTTATCTCACCGGATAAGAAGATAATCTACAAAATTCCTTTAAGGAGATAGCAGAGGAAGTGTATGGATTAAAGGGGGTTAATGCGACGTCGAATATAAAAGATAAAGTATCCAATTTTATCATTACCTTCGAAAGAATGGGATGTTATGCAATTATTGAAAGAAATTAGGGATGCAAAAAGGACTTCCTATCCAGAAGAAGGCAGACAGTGAAAATTTCTAATACAGTAATGATGTATGCAAATTAATCCCTCAAAAGTCTATGTTTCCGTAAGGAGATATGTATGTATGTTTGGTTAAATTCACTTATTTAACATTTTCTCAAATCTTCTTTTAGATCGATGGTAAAAACCTGCACATAGAAAAGAGACTGATTTTATCACGTTCACGCCATCGCCGACATTCATGTTTTTCACTGTGAGACGGCGCTGTAATTCATGTTTCGCTACATATGGCGGAGCAATACTATCGCAACCGATCAACCCCGATTTGGATGAAACTTTCAAAGTTTGTAGGGGATACCCATATTTTTTTCTACTTCTTCCTACTAAGCTCCACCCCGTTAGGGGGGTTAGAAATTTCGTGATTTTACGATGAAACGTCATCTTCAAAAAATCATATCTGAAGGACGAAGCAAGGAATTTTTCTCATTGAAATGGCAAATGAAGTTAAATGCTTCATATTTTTATAAAAACTTGGCAATAAATTAATAATAATATTTCTTTACAAAAAAAATCGTTCACTACTGAGGACTTCTAGTACTTTTTTCTATTTTTCATCTGAAGCTAGAAAGCGTTCGGCTTCGATGGAACAGGTTCGAATTGGGCCGAGATAAATGGTGGTGGTTTTTCATTAGCACACCTAGTATGCAACAACTTAACTAGAAAAACCTTTAGCGAACCATGCAATCTATTTTTGTTAATTATTCCTTAATTATTCTTAAATGAAAGACGACAGGTCATAGATTAATTTAAGAATTAACAAGTAAAAAAGCTAGAATTGGTCTAAGACCAATTCTTATGATACCCTAGATGAATGCCCTTATGAAATTTGGTGTTGTCACCCTTCTGTGCAAGTTTGATTTTTGAAGTGGTTTTTCGCATATATTTTTAGAACGGTTTGTCGGACATAAAAAATGATTATAACCAATTTTATAGAATTTCGTATTCTGAAGAAGATTTTAGTGCAATAAAAATGTCTTGGGCTGATTGTTTTCAAAATATATATAAAAAACCTAAATTTTTATATGGCAACACCAAGAAGGAGTTGCCCGATTTAGTCCATTTTTGAAACTTTATTTGCTAGTATAATGAAAAAACCACGCACCAAATTTCAGCTCTCTACGTCGGCGCGTTCTCAGGCAGTGTCCAAATATATAGTGAAAAACGAAAGTTTTGTGTGGCAACCCCACGAAGGAGTTGCCCGATTTGTCTCATAACTTTTAATATTACGCGTGGGTGTCCAATTCATTTTGATCTACCATCATTATTTCGAGGTGTTCAAACGGAATGACAAACTTAGTATACCCCTATAGATTTCATCTAGGGTATAAAAATGGCTTAGAAGTTGCAAAATTTAGCAAAGATGGTGTTGAAAGTAAAGTAATGGCCGCTGAAATGTAGTGTGTTATTTTATTATTTTAGATTCGGTAATTAGACAATAAAAAATAATTCCCTAAAGTGAGTGGCAACAATTTGTGCCACACAGGTTAGGCTTTTGTCGATAAGATTAGGGAAAGCTCCACCTTGGAAAACTAAGATTAGGTTTTTATCCCTAAAATGTAAGTAGGTTTTTCTACCTCAAATGTAGGGAGTTTTTGTTTTTCCCGCCTAAAATTTATGGAATATTTCATAAAATATAGGGAATTTTCAGATTTATTTTTATTTTTCCCTACATTTAAGGGAATATTCCCTCAAATGTAGTTGTTTTGTTTTTACCCTAAATTTAGGGACTATTCCCTAAAATGTAGGGAATAGGTGATAGCACCGCACCACTCTCCACCATAGGTGATGGTGATAGAAGACCACCCCCTTTAAAAAACATAAGAATGAGCTGAATAGCACATTTCTTATGGTCCATACTACTATGTAGAACTGTAGTTATGTGGGTCGCTGGGCACGCTCAAACAAAATATTGAACAACTATATATGACTTGTTTTTAAAACAATGTGTGAATTATATAAACGAAATTATATTTCCACAAACAATATAGCATAATAAATAATTTATTGAATGTTCCCTTCCTTATATCTAAGAGAGCTTAACATTTCGGGAAGTTTACGTACTATATAGGTTTTGTGGTGCCAAATACTTAAATTCATTGAATGTTCCATTGATTTGGGAAAATTAAACTCATTTTCCCTTTTTATCAGAGAAAATTATATTTATTTTTAGGGAAAAACGGGTCTTAAATTTAGGGAATAGTCCTAATATTTTTTACAGTGTAGAAACCGATAGAGGTTTAGTGAAAAAAATTATTTTTAGAACAAATAGGGGTTGTAATTAACTGTCACTATTTAGCCCTTTTAGGTAAACTAAAAAAATTATTTCACCATCCCTTAAATTTACACCCCTAGTATTGCGGCATATCTTAGCTAAATTGTGAAAAAAGAATTATTGAAATCCATCGAATATTTTTTTTAAATAAGATTAATTTTTTCTAAGATAACTCGAAAAGAAAGGATACCAGTCCTTTTTAAAGTGGAAATTACAGTTTTTTTAAATGAAAAATGGCCTTACTTTCATTTTGTGTTTGCGAAAAACCGATAGGTCGGCGAAATTCTCCACTTAAACAAAAAACGTTCACAACAGACCACTAATGCATACGAAAGACAGAACGCGCAAAATATAGTTATGCAAAATGAAGGAAGTTTGGCGTATATCACCCAAGTGCCAACAAATGCATTTTTTAAAGATAAATCAAAAAACAAACCACGCCACTCGATTACACTCACTTCCATCTTTAATTGGATATCCCACATGCCCCAATTTGGATAATCGCTATGGACGTGATACAACCCACACCCCTCCAAACCGCTAAGCCAAATTTTCTTGCATCTATCATTGTTTTCTCCTGAAAACGGCAAATCCAATTAAAAACGGCATTAATCTATGGCCCTCCCCTCCCATGCAGAGTTATTTTATTTTAATAAATTTTTAAATTCACGTACACCGTAATATGACGAAATACTATTCTTAAGAAAAATTTGGTTTGTTCGGTCTTACTATATTTTTTTATGAAAAGTATAAAGCATTAAGCTTGATATGGTATTTCAATCAGAAAAATCGATTACTCCGTTCTCGACATATGATTTTTTGAATATGAGATTTCATCGTAAAATCACAAAATTCCTATAAGTTTATAATAATGAGTTGAAATAAAATTTGTTTTTTCAACTAATATTACGCTAATTTTTCATTATTTAAATTTTCAACTACATTTATTGCAATTTTTTTCTATTTACTTAACGATCTAAATTGTTGGTGGTATGCACCGCCTGATAGCATAATCAAATGCGAGCCACCGGTGGTACGCGCCAACCGATGAGTCAGTCTTGTGCGAGCCACCGCAGGTACGCGCCGGAGTGGACGTGTTAAATAACATCATAGATGGCACAAGAACTAGATGTCGTATGCAGTACCAAAAAAGTATACAAAATTTATATGGCTGGGTGGTCCATTCCGGAATGGACCACAACATTTGAAATGGTCTATACGTCGAGTGATTCATATTTTTTTGTGTCTGAAGTATTGAGAGAGTCGATCAAATGTATACAAAACTGCTATTTTAAATTCACTTGCCTTTGGCACGTTCTGAAACATGTTATGATCCATTCCGGAATGCACTACCCATTTCACAATCTGTATACTCTGCTCTAGTATGCCATGCGACATCTAGTTCTTGTGCCATCTATGATAACATGTACATATAATAGACGATTACCAATTCTTTTAGCATTGCCATACGAATGCGAAAATAAGATTTTCAAAGGTTGCCTTTCTTCATCCAAAAAAGCTGTGTATTAGATGGTTCAACAGGAGCTCGTTCCTTTTGTGTACATACATGAAATATTAAGCTTATGTTAGAATGGCGTGAACTAAACTAAACTTACTGCTGATGAAGAGATTCAAATGCCAAATTAAAAAGTCTTCATTGCTCCATTAGACCAAATATAAATTATTACCTTGAAGCTAGTCTTTCCAAGGTCATCCATACTGCGTGAAATCTTCGTGAGCTAAATTTCTCCCCTTTACAACCTCGATTGTTGTGTTGCAAACTGCACTGATATAAGAACTTATTATGCTGCAGCAGCATGGGGGAATATATGTACTCAAAAGACAACCATCAGGAAGCTAAACAAGCTCCAAAGGATGGCCTGTCTAAGTGTAACTGGTGCTATGCGCACAACATCTACTAGCACTCTAGAAGCACTATTGAACCTACCGATACTCGGCGACATTATTGCACAGAGGCTGGACTCATGGTGTACAGAGCCCGGACAGATGGCTATAGTAAATGGGACTCTGAAAGTCTACGCACTCTAACCAAAAGAATTCAAGCAAATCCAGTACTGGATATGATGTCAAACAGAATGGTTGTTGAGCACAACCTCCGTCTGCCCCTTCAAAATAGTAATACCAGATAGGGAATAAATAAATACAAATCTAGCAAATCAAATCCTAATCTGGTACACCGACGGTTCTAAAACCGAGAAAGGGGTATGAGCAGGAATATAGGGCATTAAGCCAAGAGCTAACATCTATCAAAGCTTAGGAAAATACGCCTCAATATTTCAGGCATAGGTATATGCCATCACTAGATGCGCATACCTCAGCCGATCCTACACTAATAAAAATACTTAT
This sequence comes from Dioctria linearis, assembly GCA_963930735.1. NCBI lineage: Eukaryota > Metazoa > Arthropoda > Insecta > Diptera > Asilidae > Dioctria > Dioctria linearis. Next base: position 260,145,870 of record OZ005740.1, on the reverse strand, counting down.
ATCTATACAGATAGTAAAGCGCCTTTAAAAGCTATCTTATCACCTGAGATCAAACCGTAGTTAAGGTGGGAATGCATCCAAGTATTAACGAACGCTTGTATATGCAACCGCCTAACTCGTCAGTGGGTGCCAGGATACGCGGAAATTGATGGGAATGAAAATGCAGGCTTACTGGCCAAAAAAGGAGCATCCATGCCCCTCATAGGACCAGAACCCTTTTGCGGTATTTCCTACAATACCGTGAAGCATACCATACAAAACTGAATGCAAAACCACCTAGACCAGAGATGGACTTCAATGACAGGATCCAGACAAGCCAAAAGATTCATCAAAAGACCTTCCTCAGAGAAGAGCCTAGATCTGTTCGAGCTATCTAGAAATCAACTCAGTATCATTACAGGAGTCCTAACCGGAAACTGTAAAGTTAACAAACACGTGCATCGGATAGGCATCTCACCCATACTGATGTGTGTAGGCTATGTTTCGAAGAGAATGAAACATCGGAGCACGTCCTGTATGAATGCGAGGTCATTGCACAATGTAGATTCCAGGCTTTTGGTCTTAAATCCTGCCGACATGGAAGAAATATCTTCAAAACAAAAAACTACTTGGACGAGTGGGAGGAACTGTAATACAAGCGGTGCACAATAAGCCAATGATGGCTACAATGCAAAGGCCACTCGGCCCGCTATAATACGCTTATATCGGAATATTGAGCTAAAATTGTAGTCATGATTTTAATAAATTTATTTATGACACTATTAATAACTTTAATACGCCACAAGTTTATGATCGAACAGCAAAATTTATGTATTAAACCAGTAAAGAGTTCACTTTTCATCAACTAGCAATGAACTTTTCGGATAATTACACTATTGTCATACAAGATGTTACCGCACAAAATAGTAAATATAATTTCGAAAAGAGGCTAAATCGGGCAACCTCTTCTTGGTGTTTGCCATTATTCATCCAATGAGCAAGCAAAAATACATTCTTTTGAAATATATTTTGAAAATCAGAGCAGAGAAATTAGCCACACTAGTTTTGTAGTAATTGTTACGTTTAAAACGATCAGCATTTTCCAATAGTAGATACTTTAGAGTTACTTTTGCAGTTGTGAAAAAAAATCTATATTTCATGGATAGATCACCGTCTCAGTAACAAAATTAAAAATAAATTTCCATAATTAGTTTGTTCCTAACGATGACCATAAAATACATGGGAAATGGAATTTTTTTGCAGGAACGTATGAACACTAAAATGGAAGCCGTTTTAGTTTTACAAAGAACCCAACGTAACTACATTTGCAACTCTACGACTTGGTGAAATACGAAGTTTCCTTAGAGACATTTTCAACTATTACAGTTTAATAAAACCTGATCCGTCAACCAATTTATAATTCACAAACTTTATGGATAACACTTGGTGGAATAGTTTATTTTAAAATATCATCTTATAGAAAGAAAACTCTTGTTGCGTTTTCCAAGTGCTGGGCGATGTTCATTGATGTTTTCAAAACATCGATGTTCGATAGTTTTTCATCGATGTCGACGCACGAAAACATCGACCTACTTCGATGTTTTCCTTTCGATGTTAGGGAATTACATGCTTCTTACCGTAAAGGAATATATCCATACTATAAAAAGCAAATGAATTAAAAAAAAATAACCAGATTTGAAAAAAAGTATGTATATTTGAATCAAATTTTCGTGGTAAAACGGAAAGAGAAATAGTGAAGTGATTGTCCATTTCATTTTCAAAGTATCGTTACAATTGATCATCATTAGTTTTTATTTGGGCTGGGGACAGAAAACATTGTTCGGGGGAACCAATCAGAATTATTTTAAATACTTCGGAGAACACAATCAGAGTGACCTTACACCACACTGCTGTCACTGACTCAATGGATGCCAACGAAGTTAGGCCACAGGAGAGCGATACAGGTTTGTTTATTATTTCAGCTAAAGCGGCCATACACTGCGAACATGTTGTCCAACTTGGTGTGCCACACACGAAAGCTTTTTCTCCACACACTGTCAAACTTGCTGCTTGCTGCTAGAACTATCATTTCTTCAATAGACTTCACTCAAGAATGACGAATGCATGACAAACATCGCCCTACATGGTTCAGTATGTTGTCAAACTCGTAGCCTCGCCACTAAAATCAAACTAATTTGATTTTCGTCCAACGGCTTGACATACGTGTCACACCACAAACAGGCCCAAACACGGCCGAATCTGCGTGAAAACATCATTGTCCTACTCGAGTTGGCCAACATGCATAACTGTGTATGGGCCCCTTAAGAAAACGTCTACCTGCAAGTTATTTCTCAGGCTCAACAAAGCTCATTTTATGGCCTAATCACATCCGCCTGGTCATTGAAAAAACAACTGAAGCATCGGAAGAAAGTTCGGAATGTAGGCAATCGGAAATACCCCTTTATTTAAGCGCTCCTTTGGAACCACTTCATATTAATCCTTTGGAATGATGGCAGCGCCACCAAGTTATACATATATCTCGGCTTATCACGTCTTGCAGCAAAACTGTTGCCCTTTGTGGCTACTGCCTTGCCAGCCGATTGTCTGTTCTCTAAGGCAGGCGAGACTATAACTCAAAAGAGAAACAGTTTGCAGGGAAAATGCCTTTGCCAGTTATTGTTTCTTCAGTCTGTAGATAAGAAGTTTGCAGACCTGTAATTTTTCATATTTATTTAATTCATTTATGCGTTATTTTTAAGAAACTTTTAATTCAGAATTGAAGAGGTATTTGTTTTGTTTTTGTTATTTTTATTAAGCTATTAATAAAGACGAGAGCAAAAAAAAATCCAAACTGAAAAACACAGCATTTTTTCTATGATCTACCAGTCAGACATTTGTTCGGAGTACATCGATGTTATATGATCGATATTATCGTCACATTGATGCTTGTTGGGCGATGTCAACATCGATGATGAACATCGATGTTCCGTTCCGATGTCCCAGCTTAATCCCTATATTCGTTTACATATATTACAACCCCAACTAATTTCATCTTATCAGGACATCATCGAGGCTTTTGTTGTATTGAGGGATTTGTTAACTTAGCTACTCTCATGGGTTACTAACGCATGCGTAATATATGTATTAAATTAGCATTTAATAGTGGACTGGTGTTTTTGAAATCTAGCTTATCGTTTACTATCAAATAGCTTACCTTTTTTAATTTCCAAATCCTAGGAATCTTTTCTCTTCTTCTTAATTAAGCTATAATTTAATGGCATCTGGTTTATACCCAGTTAAGCTCAGGTGTTTTTCAAGACCAAAATTTGTGTTTGCAGCTTTTACACTGATCGCGATGATTATGTATAATCAGCCATTCCACACGAAAACTATCAAAAGTGCTAGTTTTGGACCCGACAATCTCCGATTTTGATGAAACTTTCACAGTTTGTAGGGAATACCAAAATAGCTCATATCTTGAGAACGGAGCAATCGCTTTCTCTGATTCAAATGCCAAAGGAAGCATAATACTTTTTCTTCTAATAAAATATGACAGTACCGAATGAAATTTTCTTTTTAACAATAGTATTATTTTCAAAACAAATAGTATTAGGGGACTTTTAGCACCTTTTTGTTTTCTATTTTTATTTTTAAGACAAAAACCATATCTATCTACATGCAAAAAATTCCGACAGCATTCGGATTCGCAGAATTTTAAAAATCGGATAACGTTATTTTCTGCATATTAATTTCAAAAAGCTTATGTTATAAATTTATTTAATTTAGTTCAAATTTGTGGCAGCCCCACACCGCAATCAGAGAAATTATAAAAAAATCATTGAATTTTCATTTTTAAATCATTTTCCATAAAAATTGGGGGACAAATTTAAAAACTAGAAAACGTTATTTTGTTGCCTTATGTGTTTAAATAAATATTCCATTAATCAGTTTGCGATTTTTTCAAAAATCTTAACGGCCCGGCCCATCTTTCCAATTATGGACCGAGCTGTCCTATTTATGACAGCGACCCAGCCTTAATGAGAATCTTAAATGCATTGACAGTTCGGGCCCTCTTAACGTTAACGGGTAGACTATTCTAAAGACGGGTAGCCTGAGCAGGGAATGAACGTTCCATAACCAATTTACTGAATTACGGAATTACAATATTATCACTACGTGGCGAAGAAGAGAGCTGGAAAAATTCTCTAAGATATTCCGGGCGGTTGTTCTTTAATATTCTGAAGAGAAGAAGAATCGTTCTCCGCTTAAGATATGTACAGACGGGGAAAGATGGTCGAATTTTCGTAGGCCATAACAAATCGCACGCAATCATAAAAAGCGACCTCCATCTTACGCCTACACTCACTATCCAAGCTAGGAAACACATTACTTCCAAATGTGAAATAGGGCAATATCAGAGTAATTACTAATTTCAAACTCATATTTGTGCCCAGAATACTCGCCGAGTGCCATAACTTTCTCAATCCCACATAAACCTTATTGAGAATCATACTAACATTGTCGCAGCGCATCATGCTTGAGCTTACAGCAATTCCCAGATTAGTAACCCTTCTGGCCACCTGGATAGCAAAACCATTCAAAATTACCGGAGATATATCGATTACGTTTAAAGTGCTTTTGTAGAAAGCTATACACTGTGATTTTGCAGGATTAAGATGAACAATCGACCAGCTGTTTATTCGAGATAGATCAGAGCTAAGTCGCTCAATACAATCTTCAAAATGGTAGTGCTCAGAAGAACAGAACTAATAGACCCGCCCACCTAGTTGAGGTGGCCGTCCGCGGGGGAGCAACCTGCTAAAGAAACGTAATATACTAAGAATTAAAATTTTTTTTTAAACGCATTGTTAATTTTAGATATTAAAAACTACATCTGTGTTAGAAAATGAATTTAGGCAAAATACAATAATTCTCCACAGGTATAAAGGAATGATACTTTCCTGTTCATCTTATTTGCTTTACATTATCATATCTATTCTTCATTTTTAGATCCATTCCTTCTTGATCTTCCTGTTTGCAAAGGATAAAATTCATTTTGGATTGAGTGCTGACTGCCCAATCATACAACTCCTCTGCGATGGTAATATGTCGATCTAGTGGTCGTTTAATGCTGGCTTATGTGGCGTTCCTTTTTAGTACACCTCCTATACCGTCCTGTGGCCCCTTCCCGTGAGTAGTAGTAAAGTAGAGCCATTATGCCTCGATCCTACTTTCTTCTCGCATTTTGCACAGGTTATAGATACTCATCCGATTTTTATACTGGCCTCCAGAACTGTCAAAAAAGAACCATATCCTTTTTATATTAGGAAGTTTTGTCTTCAAAAACTGCTTAGTTTTTCTGTAAACAATCTGACAACATCCTGATTATAAATTATTGATTCCGCTATTACGATAAAACTTGTAAAATAACTGTCATCTTCTTCCGCTTTGAGATATACTGCATTCAGTGAAAGCCTTGCACAGCATCTCGAATGACAACAAATGACATTCATTTTCTCTCACATTTTCTTTTCTGTGCTTGAAATATTTTATTTGTTGATCCGCTATATAAAAATGCGGTAAAAGCTTATAGATATTTTCACAGAATGAATCAACAAATTCTAAACTTTGCATCACAATAATTTGAAACATACACCTGTCGGTTTGGTTCCACTGCTTGAAGATCAGGTCTTCAATATCTTTCTCCAGAAGAGCCAAATGTATTTTTTCGCGGAGAATTCGTAACATTTGACAATTTTTACATATAGAAAAAAAGCACTGTTCGTTAGGATTTTCGCACAAAATTGTTGGAAGGAGTTCACGGTATGACATAGTTTCGTCAGAAATTAGCTTATTTCTTTTTAAAACATCAAACATTAGTTTTATATTTTGGTGGTGTATATAAAGACAGACACAATGAGTCCCACTTGAATTTGCAAAAACACATTGCAGAGGACGAAGGCTGGGAAATGAAGAGAATCCAATCATTCTGTCGGGATATTTATCCTTAAAAAATTGATAAGCCTCCTTCAGATTGACTAGCATCAATCTATGTTGCTTTTTTACCTTACACTTTCAGTGGAAACTATTTCATAGTCTAGGCTTTCCGGGAAAAATACGACTTATTTCATCAACTTCATAAAACTCGGTCACAAGGCTTCTGACATCTTTCATAAGAAACTTACTCCCAACTTTTGGATGTGGTGAAGACATGATACCTTTTTTAATTTGCAAACTCTTTGCTCTCTGTGCCATATAATAACTTATGTCCAATTCATATTTGATCTTTCGGCCGGTCTTCTTTGTCTACATCTTTGTAAATTTTTCCTTCTATTGCCGAATAATTTCTTCGCCGTCTTTAACTAATTCGACTTCTTCAGTTAAACTTTTAGGGACCTTAAATATACTTTCCTTAATTTATTGCATACATCAGTATACTTTGCTGCAGTGTAGCTTCTTTTCTTAAGTCTCTTTCTAGCCACTGCTGGAGAGCTTCCAAGTGAAACTAAGGTTCTCTTGAGCGATTCTAAGTCGGGCTGAATCAATTCCTCGGAATTTCTAGTGGACGTGCTTTTGATGAGGGAACCAAATCAACGTCAAGTCCGGCAAGCTTAAAGCCCCCTCGTGCCGGTTGGATGGACCTGCAACTTTCTGAAGAATTGGCTGACTGTATGGCATCATAGGTTGTTTTGTGGTTACTTTAAGGTAGCAAATACTACACACTTTTTTACCTACACCCAACACCATATTCAGAATTTTCGCACGATTTACTAAATTGGCGTTAACAATCCGAAATTTATAACTGCTTTTTTTTGTATCGTTCGCAATAACTACACCTCCACTTCATTGTGCTTCTTCTTCAATACAATACATATACTATATTTCTCACTACACTTTTTTAACCACTCGCGTAGATCTTTAGTTTTCTTTTAAATCAGATAAACGATAAACTAAATTGTTACGAATAGGTTTTTCAATTGTTTTACTTATTTATTTCACACTTTGAATTGATCTTACTCGTTCAATTAAAACTTGCAAACTGTAAATTACTGAATTGCTAAATTACTTAATACGAAAATGTGCTCTGTCGCAAACCCAAAATCCCAGGTATCAGACCTACATATAGTCTAGGTACATAATCTGCAGGAATTAAAACTTGATCTGCCAATGACATTACAAAATACAATTTATTATGACATTAACCTACAAGGGAGAAATTTAGTGAAATGTATTCTCTTCTGATCCGTAAATCAAAATACAGTAGTTTCTGGAAGAGGTAGAAAGGCATAAATAACTTATATCTAAGAAGACTTATAGATAAACTACTCAGATATTTAAGTCAATAAAATTTCTGAAACAAAAATACGAATATACGGTGAATTTAAAAATTCATATCTCACCCAAACACGATCGAATTTTCTTGCACGTAGATAGTTCAAGCATCAAAAAAAGTGCTAGAACTCCTCTCTAGTGAATAATATTATTTTTTTTTAAAAAGGACTGTTATTAACAAAAAAAATTTCGTTGGGTACTGCTATATTTTTTTGCTAAAAATATAAAGCATTAGGTTTCATTTGGTATTTAAATCAGAAAAATCGGTTGTTCCGTTCTCAAGATATGATTTTTTCAAAATGACGTTTCATCGGGTTGGGGGTGATAGTGGAAAACAAAAAAATATGGGTGAGCTATTTTGGTATTCCCTACAAACTGTGAAAGTTTCATCCAAATCGGACATTGTCGGGTTCCAATGTGATCGGTTTCGTGTGGAATGGCTGTAATTAAATAGATAAAGAAATGTCAAACTAATACCAGAGCCATAATTGTTAAGATGCAAGACATCCTCCAAAATTGAGTCAACAAGTTGGACATTTATGTATAAGATTTTTTAGTTATAAATATGTATGTATGTAATATATAAACTAAGTGCTACGTATTTAATGTAGTTTCAAATTCAATATCATTTGTTTTGTTTTTTTTTTCATTTTTGTAATTTTTGATAGCAATTATTCTAGGAGCTTAAGAGCTTAAGCTAACTATTCAAATAATTTACCTTTTCATTGTTTTTTGTGTATGTTTTTATTTTTTATTAATTTCAGGCATTTAGTTGGAAAATACTCACGCAATGAAAACTAATCAAATGACAGCAAAAGGTAAAGTTGTACAAAAAACAATATTTACTACAAGCTATTAGCAAATAAAAATAAAAGGAAATCTCGCCTTTTATTTAGAAAAAAAGATAATGAATTTACTTGTAAAAAATCTTCAATTTTTCCTTTCCAAAAGAACTTTTACACTTTTCACTTCTTTGAATTTAAGAAATTTGTAAAAATCATAGAGGAATCATAAAGCCAACTGCAAAATAAATGACTTAAAGGAATAAGGACAAAACTTACATTAGAAAAAAACGTATTTTAAACAATAATAATCTTTTAAGTGGTTCAAAACTTACAAATAACACGTTTTAATTTATAATCGAATTCAAATTTAAATATCCTTATTTTTCTGCTGCATGTACGATACTTTTCTGTAATAATATGATTGATGGGTGTGTGAAATAACCCGAGAAATGATAATGAAATTTCCAAAATTCAAAGTAATCCCTTTAAAAGTTCAGGTATGTGGAAATTAAATAGACATCCACTGGCGGCCCATACGCCCATTTTTGACGTTGTTGGCTTTCTTTGCTTTTGCAGACGTATATTTGAATTACGTAAAAACAATTAATTTATTTTTAAATAAGTATGTATATTTGCATGCATTTAAAGTATATAACCATAATAAAAAAGAAAAGAAAAAAGGAAAAGAGGTCTTAGGTATGTATGGTCTGTATGGTCGTCGGGTATGCAAACAATATTTTCTTGTCAAAAATTTGGTGTAGCCTTTACCGTATCCTAGAGTTATCCTCTTATTTCCAACACTTTTCTTAGTTAAATGATTATTAATTTCAATTATTCTAAATTTTTCTGTGGAGATTGTGTGGTACGTCATTATAAATAATAGAAATTAAAATCTTGTCTCCCACGCTTATTTTATACAATTTAATTTAACGCGATTTCAGCTCGTCGGCTATATTCAGTACACTAAAAATTTGTATTAGTGTTGCTGACATATGAAATTCATGCTCATTTATTCTGCACTCATTAAAACACGGGTTCCCAACCTATGGGGTCGCAACGGGTTTTCCATGGGCTCGCCAAGACGCCAACTTACACAGTTAACTAAAAAAGATATTAACTATAATGCAATATCAGACAGGTCCGTAGACGTTAAAGAGCAGATTTTGAATAAAATCAAGGTTTCACCATTGTATTTTTTTCAAGTTGATGAATCAACAGACGAAAGTTTGTATGCTCAGTTGCTTGTCTTCGTGAAATATATTCATTCAGATTATATCAAAGAAGAGTTCCTATTTTGTAGCGGAAGGGGAATCCACTGCATGATTCACCGGTATGCCCGTGCAAATAAGACTCTTCCAACTTCTGTGAAAGAGGTACTTGATTCGTTGATACTAATCGTAAATTACAATAAATCTGGAGTTCTTAAAACCTGTCTATTTAAAGAACCTTCCGATGACATGGATTCTTATCACGAGGTTCTCCTTTTCTACGCTGGTTATTGAAAGGAAATTTTGTGAATCATGTTTCTGAAGTGGAAGATGAAATGGGGTTGTTCCTGAAAGTGCAATGGAAACATGACCATTTTTAATTGACAAGAGTAGCATACCTAGCAGATATATTCGAACAGGCAAATAGGCTTAACCTGAAACTTCAGGGAAAGGACACGAATACTATCGAATTTCATTATAATCTCGGGGCATTTTTATCCAAGCTGCCAAACTGGCGAAGAAAAATAAATCTTGGGAACATTGCCATATATGGGAAACTCTGCACTATGGTGGATGAATCTGAAGGTGAAATAAATGAAAATTTGAAGGAGGAGATTACTGGGCATCTGCAATCCCTTGAAGACGGACTTCAGTGTTACTTCTCTGAGCTGAAAGAAGAAGAAACTACATTGACACAAAATCCATTCTCTGTTTCTCTTGATGTAACCAGCATTCCCGATGAATTACAAAATGAAAGCTTGGATTTGTGGAATGATCAGAATGATTCCTTGGCACGTAACTTGTTTAAAGAAATATTGCTCACATAATTCTGGGGTGGTATGTATCCTTCGTACCCAAATATGACGATGCTTGCCTTTCTACTTTTAGTTCCATCTGTGTCTACATATCTCTTCGAGAGTGGATTTTCAACTCTTATTCGTTTAAAAACAAATGAAAGAAAGAAATTAAATTTTGAAAATGACATGAGGTTGCCGTTAACAAAAACTTACCCTCGAATTTTGAGGCGGATTAATAACATGCAATTTCGACCATTGCATTAAATTAATTATCAAGCATAATTTAAAATAAAATTAAACTAAAAAACTATTTTCGTTGTTGGTTTTTAATTACCCCATTAAAAAATTTTTTATAAAAATGGGTCGCCACCCGAAAAAGTTTCTGAACCTATACATTTGAAGATACAATAACAATACTTTTAATTTGGATGATTTCAATACCACAGAAACGTTGAATAAGAAAATCCTCGAACATTTTAGTTATCAGTAAATCAGATAAAGGAAACTCCTCTATAATAATGACTACAGATACATGTAATAGCAAAATAAACGATTTTATAAACTCTGATGACTTAAGTAAACTGAGCTGTGATCTAACCAAGAAGTGTAACCGTGATATTAGAATAGGCCTTGTTAATAGTAAAAACTTTTTTCTTTTATTTTAAAGGCAGGCGATGAACGATCCCAAGCACTGAGCCCAGAACGGCCCATTGTACTTTCCTGCTAGAAGCCCAATCACCAAAACCTAGAGCCTAGAGTATCCAGCCAGTTGTGGGCGAGAGCCGACAAGCACACAAAAAGTGTTCGGTTGTCTCAGGCTCTCCTTCCAGGTAGGATAGATACTCAGGGCTGTCAACAACTCCCATTCTTGTTAGATGAGCGTGAAGCGAACTGTGGTCAGTGATGATGCCAACCACAGTTCTACATTGTCTCATTCCGAGCCTCATAAAAAATCAGAGATATCCCTACTAGGCTAATAAAGATATAGTTTTGTACACCTGGAAGTACTCAGATTCTCCCATCCCTGCTGATGATTTCTATAAACATCCGCTTTGATGAGGGACCCGATACTCAAGGTGGCAACTCCTGCTGCGGGTTCCGGTCCGAGAACGGAGAGTCAGAGCCAGCCTTAGCTTAAAGGTCAGCCTTTTCAGTCCCCATGATCTCCATGTAACTAGGAACCCACTGGGCGGACACCTTGTTGTTGATACATAGCTTATCCACAGACGACCTGCAGTCCCCCAGTAACTTAGATGTTATTCAAGGACCACTAAGAGCCATCAAGGCTGCCCACTTTCAGAAAAGATAGCAATGTCGTTTCCCTTGATCTTCATATCAAGGGCTATCTTCGCTGCCATTGTGATTGGAAGACAGTGGTGTGTCTTCCAAGTGAGTGCTCCATCCTAATGCCGTTTGAGCATCTGCCTGAATGACAAAATTCAGGGGTGGCAGATTAAGTAAGATCTCAAGTGCAGCAGTAGACGTAGATCGCATGGAGCACATAATTACCAGGCAGGCAAACCTTTGCAGGCTCGCCAGCTTCCGGATCGCAGTCCCCACAAGCTTCCTCGGCTACCATACGCAGGAGGCATATGTGAGCATAGGTCTAACGATCGAAGTGTACATCCAGTGCAAAACACTCGGTGTTATGCCTGCCCTATGTACAGCCAAAGGTTCTTCTGAATTGAGTGAAAACCCTCATAGCTGCGTTAAATAGTAAACACTTACCTACTCGCAGTTAGAGAGATAGCATATTTAAAAGCTACCTAAAAACCCATAAGGAAGATATACACATTAGACCAGTAGTATTTAGTATAAATATCCCAAATTACAAGCTGGTTAAAGAGTTAAACAACGTGTTGAAGAACGTAACACCCCAGTTTAGCTACACAATAAAAAAAACTCTTTAAATATTCTGGACAAAATTAAAGTTCAGACAATACCAAAAAATGCCAAACAAATTTCATTTGATGTGGTAAACCTATTTACGAATGTTCGCAGAGAAATTCACATCAGCCAGTGGTACAAGGTAATTTTACCTGAAGAATATCTACAACCCAGAGAAGTAGGGAAGATAAATTAAATATCACTCAACATCAATATTTAAAATTCTTCACTTGTGTAAGTTTGCATTTTTATAATATTCTCGTTCTCGGTGCAGTTCTACTTTCCTAATAGCTCCAAAAAATCACGTCGAATTAAGACTACATATCAATTTTCTTACTAATTAATTACCGGTGCCTTAGAAATAACTTGTCTATGCATTTCCTCAAAATTTAGTTTATTTTTTTATTTTTCAAATATACCGCCCGGTTCTCATTCTAGACTTAAATATTAGCTGATAAGTCAGTCACTCAGTATTCATCTGCGTTGAAGGTAGTTGCGTTGAATGGGAATTAGTGAAAAACCGTCAAACTAACAGACAACAAAAGGATAATAAGGACTGTTTCAGAAAAAACCGATCACCCATCCCCGCCATCATCACTGGATAACCCAAATTAGGAAACTCTGGTCAATTCGCATCTATAAAAAGGTGTGCACTTATAATTGCAAGCCATTAAGTGCAAAGTTCTCACGCAGTGAAAATGGAAGTTAGCTAAGAAGAACGTCGGAAATAAATTGTTTCCACACATATGGAAAATCCGAAAAAAGTTAAAAAGCTGAAAATCCCTAAAACAACCATCTAAAATGTTCCCAGTAAATTTTTGGAATCTTTTAGTGTCCAGAAAAAGTCCGGGTCAGGAAGGAAGCCAGATTCGGTCGACCAAAAGACCGAGAAGAAGCGGTAGACTATACTTTAAACGAAATCCCAACATTTCGATGTGGAGATATGGCTGATAAAGCTGGAACATCATCTGTTGCGGTCCATTCAATTGAAAGAAGAAAAGGCCTACGAAGCTTCCATGTTGGACAGAAATCAGAAAAGAACCAAGTTGCAAAAAAAAACGGTGACCCAGATCCCAAGTTTAAGGATCGGCGGTAATCGAATTTCCCAGTAAATACTTAATTCGGCAAGCAATATGTATATACGTGTGGCCAGAAATCACAATCATCACAAGAAAAAAATAAAACTAAAAACAAACAAAAGAGCACTGTACTAACATAGACACTTTAAAGAGCCTGTATAAATGATCGTCCAAAACATTCGATACTGTTTCTGTCGACTGTGTATAATGCAGATATTTAAATATTGGTTTAATTAAAATTATTTGATAACGAACAAAATAGGTTTTTTTGTTGATTTCATCACTCAGAGGCTGTCAGTTTTTCTGAAACGACTAAGGCAAGTGCCACACCAGACCGAAATGCTGATGTACTGATGAGCTTATATGCTGATTATCAGCAGCACTAATATCTTAACGGGGCATGCCACATTGTAAAAGGTATTGATGTACTGATGTGATACTGATCTGCTGATAATCAGTAAGTGATTTGCATGTTGATGATTTTTACTGACATCAGTTGATATTTTATTTTCAAACTAATTAAGTCGGGTTAGTTTAAAATATTACAAATGAGTGAACGAAATGTTGGTTTAAAATTAGTGCAAAGTGTTGAAAAACGAATGTGGCTGTAGGAATCAATATGTGCAGACTACTGCAAAAGGGATAAATTTGAAAAAGCTAGGAGAGAAATTTCGTCTTAAATTGGAAAAGATGGTATGTAATCCTGTGGAATTTTTTATTAAGTTTGACTCCGTACTGAAGAGTATTAGGGTTTCTGTCAATACGAAACGTTTCTTCCAATCAATTTTCGAAGTTTAAATTTGTTTGCAATTTACATTAACATAGCTTCTTTCCTCTACACACGTAATATGACTCCCAGAAGGCGTTGGGCTTCCTGGCTTCCTGGATCCTATCATAAATGATAGTTGGACTTTATCGTTTATCATGAATAATATATCAATTTTATTATTAATCATGGATGATAGTTAGTTTCCTTCAAATTGAATGCCATCAAAAAAACCCGACTATATAAATATATAACCCACCATACACCATTCTTCCATTCTTTAATAATAATAGCAGCAAAAGCTCTTCCTACTCGCTGAATTCTATTTTAAGTGCTTGCAATTTTGAAATAAAATCACATCATTTGAAGTATATGTAGTGTCCTCGCAATATATCAGCTGCCGATTAGTTTAAAACTTCACCATCACCACCTCAGCATATCAGTGGCCTGATATGTTACTTGCCTTAAGTGCATGTCGCTAATTTATCAAATGCAATTGAAACGATTTCTTAACAAACAAAGGTGCTAATTTTTCCATACAAATTTTGCGACACCCGTCAGAAAAATAGCCGCAAATGGCATATTAGTTCTGTGTTCTTTTGTGTACCTTGTTCTAGAACTCCTATATACCGCAGAAAACAAATTGTTCTGTCGATTGAAGAGTTATTGTACTGTTCGCTTCATTTAAATCTATCTATGAAAATGTATGATACATTCTTTTGTGTATCTTTTGCTGTGCTCTGTTCTGCATACACAAATGAGCACAGCTATTATAACATTTGGTAATAAATTTATGAGTTGATATCTTGGACTATAACGTGATTTGCCACACACCGTCCAATTTTTGCTTCGTATTTCTCAGCTAAAAATATGAACTTCTTGTTAACTTTAAACGGTAAATGTTTATTGTCTAATCTTAATGACAAAGATTCAATTATTTATTTAAATAGGGCTACACCTAAGAATTTCATAATACAGGGAAGGTATAACGTGTTCCTATCAGAGAATTTATGTTGCTATAACAGCTCGACTAAGACTACTTCAGTGGTAAAAGACAGCATTATACATCTCATAGTTAGTCCAGCAGAGCAACTTCCTCTCGAAATTCGAAATTACGTAAGAAATATAAGAAAAGTTATCGCTCAACACCTACCTTTTTTCACCTTAGAAACACATTTTAAAAACTCGCAAGGGAATGTTATAAGAAATATAAAAACTTCCTGTCTTTGTAGTTAATGAAAACTGCAAGGTCTTTTGGGCATTCAGTGAAAATTCGCAATAGTCTAATATGCAACCTAAATAAATGTTAACGTCAAAACCATAATCATACAGCAACGTGTGACCCGTTCTCCTGTAAAAGGAAGCGCTTCCACATCATAGCCAGAAAATATATTTTCCGAAGTGCTCTCTTACCATAGCCAAAGGAATCTTTGCAGAAGCAAATCTCTTCTCTGAGTTTAGGCTTATTCGTTTTTTGTTGTGAAAAGATGACTCATATGCATCTGAAAGCACAGCAGAATTTTCATTCTGTAGTAGTCAGTTAACGTGTGCGCTTAATTGAATTTTAATTAAATTCAAAATAAAATAAAGCGCATTCAGAGCAAAACTAGAATTATTCATAAATCCCTTATCCTGATTAACTCTGTATTCCCCACAGACGCTCCAAGACTGCTACGGCTATACCCTAAAAGCGCTCCAAGAATGCTATTCTGAAAGCGCTCCAAGAGTGCCACCCTACAAGCGCAGCGCTCCAAGTGTGCCTCCCAAGAATCTACAACTGAACGCTACCCTCTACGCACATGCTCAATTTAAAAGGATATGATGGGGAAGCGCTCCAAGCATCAAAAGCAGCATTCTTCCATTCTGCTTTGAGCGCTTACATTTCCCACTGGAATGCTTCGGATAATAATAATAATTTCTTCTGCAGACTCTCCTCTTTAATTTGACTTAGTGTACTCTATATGCTATCTGCAGCCGTTAAAGAGTTATTAGCTCAAAAGTAGAACGTAGGCCACGACAGGGCCAATTGTTCACCCTCCAGACCCATGAGCAATAATCATAGGTCCCAACCAGACGCCCTTATAAACCACTTCAGATACGAAAACATATGAAACACTGACGTATACATCATTTCAAATGTTGTGGTCCATTACGGAATGAACCACCAAGCCATATAAATTTTGTATACTTTTTTGGTACTGCATGCGACATCTAGTTCTTGCGCCATCTATGATATCAACCACCATCTCCTCTTCTTTGATTTTTCATTTTTAACAACAAATAGGAACTTGCCATAATGACGTGTACTAAAAGGATTCATTTTCACATAGCAGTCTAAATATTAAAATCAGACTAGTAAAAAAAACCTAACAACAAATTGAAACTAATCTTTCCGCATGACACATTTCATATGTAACTACATCGGATGTTATTCGTAGACATTTTTAGATCAATTTTAAGGCGACATTACCTATGTTTTTTTATCTCTCTGACCTGATCTGATGCACGTAAAACAATAACAATGTGTGATCCATTGATGTTGTTTTACCTATATAAAATTGAACCGGATCAGATCATAGATATAAAAAAAATGCAGCTTTTATCATAAAATTAATTTTATGTTATTCGTAAAGCACTTAAAGTTCTCATTTAATAAAATAATAGCAGTATTATAAAATTGAAGAAAAGATGGATATCGATATTAATGAAAGAATTGAAGTAGATTTAGCTTAGCCCTTTGAAATGGATGACACAGAATATTTCTCACCGTTCAGATTTAGTGAGGAATCTGTCCTTTATTACAATAAACATCGTAAAACATCGACCCTAATTTAGTATAAGAGAGAGCGTCCAATAAACGTCCAAGTATATATGCAGTGCGCTTCGACTTATCTTGACGCTTTTTTTCATATATTATTAAGCCAAGCGCAGGGGATACCCTATGATGCAAAGCTTTGCATGGCAGGAGGGAGATAGGGTAAGGATTAGGGGATATGAGGAGAGTGGCAGAGGAGCCGATGTATGTCGCCCTTAAGCTTCCACAGATTGTATGCCGGAGGAAAACAGACTTTGGTAAACTGTTCCACATTCGCACTGTTCGGGATAAAAAAGCATCACGGAATTTTACTGTACGGCTTCAAGTAAATTGAAGAGTAAAATGATATGCGCGGTTTGCAGTGCAAGTATTACTTACAGGAATCACCATCTATAAGGGATTAGAGTGGATCCAGAACATTGACCATGCCAGTAGCGATAAAGGAGCGACAGGCATCCAACATTGCGGCGGTGCTCGAGTTAGTCGATATGACAAGCTATTGCCACATCGCCAATGAGCTTGAAGGCTCCCTTTTAGACAATATCCAATGCAACTAAGGCTGTGCGACCAGCCCCAGCACATACATAGAAATTGTATTAAATTCTAGGACTAATTTAGGACTTTTGAAACAAATCAAGCAGAGATGATAAATTTTCACTATAGTTACTCCGAAACACCGGTGCCCTGTGGTTAGTGAGTATTCTCGATATTGTAACGATATGAATATTTCTAAATAAGTTGTATCCAGGGTGTCGAAACGGAACGCTCTGTAAAAGCTTAAGCTGTAGCGGAGCTGATTCCGGTACGGAGTAATAGCCGAAACAATTGACTGAAACAGTAATTGGAGCGTATTTATCAGATATAACAGCTCCGAAACGCTCCAGATCAGATGTCGGAGCTGAGCAATACCAACTGCACCGGAGCGGAACAGATGTTTACTCGTGTGTGCTCATAAGCGTGCATTTCTGCACCCCGACTATTATTAATTTTAGTATTTATTAATAGGTCAATTTTTGACTTTTATTCACTGCTTCAATCTAATTCACCGGAGCGCTCCAGCCTACTAATACGCCACTCCAGAGTGGAACGTTTATCTGTTTGCATGTTCAGATCTGGAGTGATTTGCTGGAGCAGTTTTTCCTAATGGCTCAACTCCGACACTCTGCTTGTAACTATTAATGACGTGCCGTAATTCAACATGTAATTGAAATTTCTTAGTGTTATCTTATTGTTTCAAATAAATCACGAAGAATGAAGCCGTATAAGCTAAGGCTAATATAATGAAATTTGTCCACTTTTTACAAAGAGAGTTGTTGTAGATATTGTAGAGGATTCACGAAGCAACCAGCAACCACCGCCGAAAGATCATTCTAAACTCCGATTTTAAGGTTTTTTTTTGCTCTATGGCACCCCAGGGCTAATACTCATCCATGAAAATGTTTTTTTATACCTTATGTCAATACCCAGTCGTTATTACGTTGGCCGGGGTACCCCGGTACCCTCCGGCTTTTTACACACAAGATGGCGGTGCCGTTGCCATATTGACGTGAGTATAAATCATGTAGAAACAAATCAGCATGACAGCAACTTCACCGGCACGAAAATATGGCAACATAGGCAATTTTACCGGCCCGGAACCGGTTCTGCCTTCGTGTTTATAAACAGCCACATGAAATATTTATTCAAAATAAAACTAATTAGTGGGTCTGGAATTTTTCCTTCAAAATCTTTTATGTCGACGTTACAGTGGAAAGTCTCACTGCATGCGGAAAAGTTATTCTATAGAATTATAAAAGTGAGGGGAGGGGGACAACCAAAGTGTCCGTTGCAGCTGCCTATCCTTATGGTTAATTTCAAACAAGTCTTGACTTTAACTGAACGCTTGAATATTTTGTGAACGCTCTGTCTATTTGTGTTAAATGTTTGAAATTTCCCAAGTGTTTTCATTTTTATGAGGAAAAATTGTTTAAAATAATGGAAAATCTACCAACAACTAAATTTTTAAGGTTTGTTAACATATTCATAAAAATGTTGGCAGTTATGTAATGCTTAGAATATTTCATGTAATTGTTATCACTTAATTATTAATTATTAATTAAATAGCTGAACAGATTGACGACTGAAGAGAGGGAACCATGTTTCAGCGAACTATTGGGAGAAGATTATTCTCCCGAAAATAATGCGAATGCGAATGTTCAGAATTATCGTACCATGAAGAATCTGGTAAATATTATTATTTTTTATCCACTACTATGATTTTACTATTCAAAAATAGTTGAAAACATAATATCATTTGTATGTTTAGTTGAAGATCATAAAACTGAAGCTGAGTTAAATAAATATGATGATGAACCGGCTAAAACCGCTGCAGCTAGTAAAGAACCATCGCTGTCAACGACAGCAGTCCAGGAATTCCACATCATACTCCTGCTCAAAATGTACTTCGGCAAAGATCTGAACCACATAGAAATACAGAGACTTTATCGATCAGTGAAACATTCAAAAGAGTCCTCACTGCTGAAATAGTCTATTTAATTATTCGTCGAATCAACAAGAAGGAAAATACGGTATATAAAATATCCTGCGAAAAAACAATTGACATGGAAAAATTTGAATTCTACGCATTTTTGCAAGTTCTCAAAATGTCAGGTGCTAATAATTGGAACACTGACCATTCATCGGACCTGTGGAAGTCAACTTCTTATTCAATATATCGAGCTGCGACGGTCATCGATCGCTTTTGGAATATAATAGTACTGAACACAACCCACAGGCGGACTAACCGATGGCCCTTACGACAATTGAGTGAAGAATTATGTATGCCAGCGATTGAAGGTCGATCTCAAAATATTCAAGTCACGAGGAATTTCACCACTAAGATTGCGATCGAAATCATCTATGGAAAGCCAATGAAGCCTGCAAGCACAGATAAATTCCACTGGCTGAAAAGTAGTCGTAGGATCATACTATATATATTACCAGGGTGTAAACAAAATAAGGAGGAAAACGCGAAAATCGTGTGAAATTTGCACTCAATCTGTTTGTGCTGAACATTCAAAAGAATTAACAACATGTGAGGATATTATACGCAGATATAATTTATAATAAACATCATTAAAAGTTAAATGTCTTTATTTTTTTATATATGTTATAGAATATTATTTTCTAACCGTAATTATTACTATGCAATTGTGTAGGCATATTGTGTTCTTAGATATGGATACCCGGGTACCCCGGGACTTAATCAAGTGGGTATTCGACTTTAGCTCTTAAGTTTGTTGTATATTTACACATCAGAACATATACAAATTGACATCAATCAACTCAAATAACGAGGATCTGAAAGGATTTGATGATTCTTCGTTAAATATATAAAAGGTTTTCATGTAAGTACGTGCTAAAGGGTACCCGGGTACCCGGATATTGACATAAGGGTTAAACTGCCATCTCAATCTACCCCTATCTATCCTCAGTAAGGTCTTATGGCGTGCTGCGCTGAACAAATTTGAGTTTATTTGTAAGTCCGTCATAGTCAATGGCAGTGATTTTTTCCATCAATCACTTGAGTACAACCAGAAAACATAAAACAACAATTACAATACCGTTTTATATTCTCTAGCAGAGTACAGAGGCTCATAGTAGAGTTGCTTGTTTGTCTTGTCAAAATGAATGATGATGTGATTTTTCTTACATATTATATTCCACTGTAATAAAATTACTATACAATGTAACGAGCCAAAGTAATGCTTAGTTCTGTTTCGAACCACTTATAGACTGCATGCGCTTACATATACATAGATATATAACAGGAATTATATACATTATTTCTTACTAACCTATTACTAGAGAAAAGAAGCTCAGTCTCAGAAGCAGGAAAAAAAATAATAAACCATATATATACAGTTCACAGCAGACTTCGTACTCTTAGAATGTTCGTTTCTTATCTTTCAATACACTCAAACTAAAAATTATATATTTTAATTAACGTGCTTGTTTTTCTAGTATCTAGTTTTAACATTTATTCTTCTTTATTAATTCTTTATTCTTCTATAATAGTATTTTTCTTTCGTCTAAATATTTTCACTAGAGTGGCTGCTATTTGTTTCGTATTCGTCAGCGCCATATCCTTTTCTAGCTGCAAAATATTCGTAACCGCTGAACAATAATCTTGAAAAAGTCTCCATTCAGATATTCCAAGGCTTTGCATATTAACAAGGCGAACATTATGCTCAATTCGATTGGGTAATATATTTAAACCTCGAACTAAACAAAGATGGCGCAAGTTTTCCAACTCTTTTACTAAATGAGGTAATACCACGATTGTGGACATTTTCAAAGCAGTCCCTAAAAAAGACGGTCGTGATGTAAGACAGCCCAGAAGATAACTTTCACGGAAATGTAGATTCCCGTCTAGGAACATTAGTGCACGTCCTATTTTCGAGTAGGCATACCCAATATCGGCAGGCTTGTCAGACGGATTACTCACAATAATACGGAGATGTTCTTGAACATTTATCCAAACTGCCAAATCTCCAGTATCATTAATAAAGACGCCTCTGCCATAAGGCCAATATTGGCCATTTAGAGCTAATGATTCTGCTTCCATTTGTGAATCTGTATTATCCAGTAGAGGGATAAGAAGCTTTGATGCTGCCAATTCTGCTCGAATGTCTGAAGAGTTTTCAAGCACTTCATTCATGGTGTAATATATTCCTGCTTCAGAATCATCAGTAGCTCTAGCAAAATCTGTGGACAGAATTTTCTCTATCATAAGTCTTTCGGCTTGCTCCAATTGTGCTATATTTAAATTCACCGGTAGCTCAAAATCATCCAAATTTCTGGAACATTCAATAAATGAATGGAGAACATATCTACCAGACTTCTCGATATTCAAATTAATATTATTATTTGGTTCCCCCGCCACAAGAGGAAAATAAAACATTCTCGGATGTGGCTTAAAATCTTGGCTTAGATTCATGCAGTGCATGTCTTTTATTAATGGCACAAGAAACTCCTGAAAAACAACGAAAACATCGAAATCAGGAGCAATAACTCCCCCATTTAAGTCTTCATCCATAAGTGTTTCTCTACTAGATTTCTTCATGGCTGGCCAAATAATATCAAATAAATTGTGATCCAGTCTCGTTTGGCGATATTTAATTTTATCGAAAATACTTCGTTTGAGAAATTTGGCGAGGTAACTTGTTACGGGCAGTCTCACAGAGGAAGCACTTCCGGGTGTTAGAAACCCAGCAGCAAGATCCGATTGCTTGTAGGGCTCATGAATAAGTCGATAACATCGTTCTAATGTTGATAAAATATCGGGATCATCCAAATATCTTCGGGCACTGTGCAGATCATCCGGTACTAGATTTTATCAAGCATTTTCAAATTTATGTAAAGTTGTGTATATAAGTATATTTGCTTTGGTTTTTTTTTTGGTTTTTTTTTTATTTTTTTTTTTTTTTTTAATAACACATATTAAGCTTCTGAAGTGTTTTAGTGCCACAACATGTACTTTCAGTAGATTAAAATTTACAAAACTGTGTGCCGTTTTCCTTTCTTACATTGTGATAAGTTTTTACTTTAAATTAGAAGTTTTTTGGTACAAACCGAAAGGATAAGTGGTTCTAAGGCAGTTCGAGATAAATTCATGCAAAAGTAAAGAAAACATAATATGGGTATTCACTTGAAATATAAAACCGGATAAAGAAATTTCCTTCTTGTGCTATTAAACAAATTTACAGAGTATAAAGTGATAGCAATTTTAGATTATTTAAGTTTGAAAAATTAAATTTTGAACATATGGACCGGTGCAAAAGATAACAAAGATCTGTCTGGGTCTACATGATTTAAATGAAACCCCTCTAGTGTAAACGAAATTGGATCGAATACTCAAAATAAACGAAAATCAGCACTACTACAATGACATTCAATTAATGATTGCAGAACGTCGCATTGAAAAGATACTCTTAGGCGATCATAAACCCTCTTACTTTCTGTGGCCTTTACACAATTTAGCGGGCACTTTGAATACGATTAGTAAGACTCTAATAAAAAAGCTACGCCTTAGAAGATTGTGACCAATCATCAAAATAGCTCTTATCTCTAAAACAGACAAAAATAAAGATGAGCTCTCTGAAATCGCGAACAAAATATTGCAGGCCCACAATCATCTAGTTCAGTTGTATCTACGAACTACGATGCCAATTTTAATCGTGAATCTTCTAAATCTGTGTCCAGTGTAGGAAATCTGAAACACGAAATCAATTAAATCTAATCGATGATGAAATCAATGTCTTTAAAATATTCTCGTCAGACTTGGCGTAGCACAAATCAGTCCAGAAGTCTTAATTACAATAATCAGCGAAGCACATCAGCGGGAACATCCAGAATCTTTGCTGGTATTATGTTGAGTTTGGAAATTAAACTCGGGACTGCTTGCAGCTTGTATATCAATATACTGCCGTCAATATAACTTACAAGATCAACCCAATAGTAGTTAAAAAAAAATAGAAAACCCTACTGAGCAAGCGACTATCAGTAGGTATTCTAACGCTTCTTGCCGCCTTATTGTATGAGATACTCAAAATAATCTAACTTTGTTGGTACAAGCGCAGCTTTATATATTGCCTCTAATTTACTTTTTCCTTTACTTATATATATTTTTTTGCTTTTCCACGCATATCCGCAATAAAAGATTTTTGGGCAAAGCTACACAGTAAAAGACAATTGCCTAAAGTGA
Organism: Dioctria linearis; assembly: GCA_963930735.1. Classification (NCBI taxonomy): domain Eukaryota; kingdom Metazoa; phylum Arthropoda; class Insecta; order Diptera; family Asilidae; genus Dioctria; species Dioctria linearis. Next base: position 260,122,477 of record OZ005740.1, on the reverse strand, counting down.
GTGGCAACAATTAGGGCCGTAAAGGTTAGGTATTTGTCGATAAGATTAGGAAAAGCTCCACCAAGGAAAACGCAGATTAGGTTTTTATCCCTAAAATGTAGGAAATTTGTTTTCACCTCTTAAAGTTAGGGAATTTCCCTAAAACGTAAGGAATTTTAAATATTTTTTATTTTTTTATTTTTCCTAAAATGTAGTGAATATTCCCGAAAACGTAGGGAACATTCCTTAAAATGTAGAGCATCTTAAAATTTTGTTTTGTTTTTTTCCCTAAAATGTAGGGAATAGGTGATAGCATCACACTCCACGATGTGATAGAAAATCACGCCCTTTAAGACATAAGAATGATATGAATAGCTCATTTCTTATGGCCCATACTACTGGTAGTACGGAAGTTATGTTGGTGCCCTGGGAGCGCTCAAATAAAATATTGAAAAACAATATATGACTTGTTTTCAAAAACAATGTGCGAATTATATAAACGAAAATATATTCCCAAAAAAATGTAACATAATTCCTAATTTATTGAATGTTCTCTACCTTATATCCAAGAGATCTTAACATTTCAGGAATTTTACGTAGTTTATAGGTTTTCTGGTGCCAAGTACCTAACTTCGGTGAATGTTCTATCGATTTGGGGAACTTAAACAGATTTTGCCTTTATATCAGAGAAAATTACATTTATTTTTTGGGAAAACCGTGTATTAAATTTAGGGAATAGTCCTATTATTTTTTACATTGTACTTAAGCTGAAATTAGGTGTTCGTGGAAGCAAAATACATCAATTTACTCAAGCGTCTCTAAATAGAACCATGTTATGTGTAGACTTTTTGAAAAAGTATGAAATTGTTATTGATATGAATAATAAGAGTGTCATAGATTCGCAAACCAAACTGTTCATAAACGCGGACCTAATCAAAACAAGTATACACCAACCCGTATACACTGCATCAATTCTGACTATGGTAGTATTCTTCGCGAATTCCCATCTGTATTGGATTCCTTCAATTTCAATTTGCCGCAAAACACAATGTACAACACTACATCACAACAAAGGGCCAACTACATATCTCGTCGAAACCCTGCAGGTTGCACAATTAAAAGTTGAGCATATGATTCACGCTCTTGATCTGTTTCATCTTCATTGCATATGGTGACAAAGGAAAATAGTGAAGATTGGCGACTAGCAAGGCCGTATATATGTGGTAGGTGCTTGCCTAGATGTGAAATATGAAAATAAATATGTATCATGATTCAAACTGAGAGAAAAAAGTTGTGGAAGGTATTGAAAACATTAATTTATTCATCCCCCCCCCCCACACCCTTCACAACTAAATAATCCAGCAAGACGGCAGATAGAATTTGTTCGGACTACTTCTGCAGAAATATAGTCAATTTCAATTCTAAGAAATAAATATATTCTTTCCTCCATTGAAATCAATTTATAAAGGCCTAAGACAAAAATCCGCGCTATACCTAGATCTACACTCATAAAATTTTTTAGATAATCAGCCCAAGGAACCAAATCAATCCAACTTCCACGAAGTCGAGACTGTCCAGACACAACTTATTCGAATCGTCTTCAGCCACCAATAATGCACACAAATTCTGATGAAATATGGTCGATTTAAATTCTATGAAAGAAATGAATCTTTGCCTATATTTAAAAGCATTTTTGGTTCGTACCCGTGATATATGTATTTAGCCGAGATCAGTGAGTTATTGAGGTTTGCTATGAGCTCTTCAATACATCACTTTCTTAGTACTACCGTCGATACCTGGGTATTTTTTTTCTGTGGTCCTATCTATTAAAGAAGTATTAAAAAATGGTCCTTACAAAGATTACGTTATCCAAAATAATCTGTTGTGCAAAAAGGTGAAAGAAAATCTGCTGTTCGTTGTATCTGACGTGCTAAGGATGGCATAGTTAGAGAAGCTCACGAAAAAGCGCATTTCCGCAAGAGGAAAATGGAAGAAATATTAAAAACCGCATTATAAATTGAAAAATGTTTAGCAGGTTGGGTACCATGCATCTTAAGTGTCGTTACATTTTAGCAGTCGTCGATAGTTTCACCAAATTTATTTGGATTTTTCCAACAAAATCGTTGTCGACCGAAGAATCTATTCAGAAGCTTGAGGTTTTGCTGCCACTTTTGGATACCCAGGTAGAATTATTATTGACAAAGGGGGTGCATTTACATCCGAAATATTTAAAAGATTTTGTGAGGATCACGGGATCAAAGTTCAGCACACTACAACAGGTGTCCCCCGTGGAAATGGTCAAATTGAGCGCATGGATTGAATTATAATTCCTGTAATCACCAAACTGTCATTGGAAAAGCCTGATAAATGGTATCAGCATGTTGATGCAGTTCAGCGTTTTATGAACAGCACGTATCAAAGGTCGACGAAATATTCTGCATTTGAATTCTTAACTGGTATGAAGATGAAAACAGAAGAAGCAAGACTACATATGGAAGAAAGAGAGAACGTAAGAATGCAGGCCAAGGAAAATATCCTTGCTATTCAGGAAGAGAACAAGAAACAATACAATAAAAAAAGAAGACAAGGAACGCTATATTAGATCAATGATCTTGTAGCAATCGAACGAACCCAGTTTGGCACACTATTAAAGATTAAACCTTGTTTCCTGGAACCGTATTGGGTTACAGCAATTAAAGGTTTTGACCGTTACGAAGTTGAGAAGGTGGGACATCATGAAGGACGATCCAAAACCTCAACCAGCATTCATAAGATGAAACTATGTCCCAACGAAAATCAATTTTCTCACGCAGAGGATGACGTTTTATACCAGTAGGATGACAGACTTTCCGAAGATGATGATGCAGAAGCAGTCAGAACCGATGACAAATTGCAGAATCCATCGGAGGACGATGGAAAACAGGATGGCCGAATATAGGATAGCTGATAAGAACAGCAAAATAAAACACGATGCCGATAAAGAAGAGAAACATTTTTAGAAATACCGATAGAAGTGGACAAGGGGACAGTTGGTTTTTACAACAGTACCAGGGAGACAATAGTACGAGTTAGCAGTGATCAGTTGCGTGGTCGGTAAGTTATTTTATCCGTGGTCGGTAGATTAAAAATTCCGGTGGACTTTTATTAAATATTACATCTATTATATGAACTTTAGTTATAGTGACAAATTTGTGAATTCTTTAATCTTGGAATTATATGGAATTAAATCTTAACTCGCGGTGTTTTCAATTGGCTAGATCCCCTTTCTTTAATCTTTATGATTTACTACATGTATGTATATACACATACATCAGTAGATGGTAGCTTTCCTTTGAGACATTGTAGCTTAATTGAAGTAGTATTATAAACTTTGTTCATATTTTAAAGGGAATATTAAATCTAAGTCTACATAATTTGGGTTTCGTCGTTAAAACAACTACTTTTATATATGGCTACTATAGCTACTAATATTCTCTCTGAGCGCCCATGGCTTTATATAAATTGTTTAAAACATTATTATTTTACATTTTAAAGCATTTTAGATAATTACATAGTTATATCTAAAATGCCCTAAAAAATAAAAAGTTTTTGTTTTTAATTATTTTTTAAATTAATTTCATTTTTGTCCCTACAAAAAAATCGAACAAGTTTTCTCCACATGAAACACCCCTGTGGCAGTTGTTTTTGATTGAAACAATCTATCCATCGCCCTTACTAGAATTTGTTTCCTAGCTACTAAGCCAGTTTCAACTGCGAAGAGGTTGAACGCATAACTCTGCGATTCCACAGGACGACTGATAAGAGACAGGACTCCGTCATTAACAGGACTCCACAACTAATAGGGCTCCACGACTAACAGGGCTCCGCCACGGACAGGACTCAGCAACTGACAGGACTCCATGACTGATAGGACTCCACAACTCACAGAACTCGCTCTGTTAAACGTTGATAAGATTTGTTAAAATTTAAATGAATGAAGTAAATTCCCGCTTGACAGCTAGAAGGAAAAGGCTAAATTTAATTCTGAAATTTTTTCTTTTTTATAAAACGTGGACTTAAATTTTTCTTTATTTTTTTTAAATGTAAATATATGTAATAACAAGTAAAAAAGAAGATCAATTCTTATGATACCCTAGATGAATGCCGGTATGAAATTTCGTATTGTCACCCTTCTGTGCAAGTTTGATTTTTGAAGTGGTTTTTCGCATATATTTCTAGAACGGTTTGTCGGACAGAAAAAAATTATTACAACCAATTTTTATAGGATTTCGTATTCTGAAGAAGTTTTTAGTACAGTAAAAATGTCTTGGAAAACGATACAGTATACGTAAAAAGTCTAACTTTTTATATGGCAACACCAAGAAGGAGTTGCCCGATTTAGTCTATTTGTGAAATTTTAATAGTACGATGAAAACATCATGTACCAAATTTCAGCTTTCTACGTTGACGCGTTCTCAGGCAATGTCCAAATATATAGTGGAAAACGAAATTTTTGTATGGCAACCCCACGAAAGAGTTGCCCGATTTGTCTTATTTTCGAACTTAATTTTATTTTTATTTTTTAAGTCTGCGCACAAAAGTTCAGCTCTCTAAGTGTACGCGTTCTCGAGATATCGTGCGCACGAACGCACAGACGGACGGACGGACTTGCAAAAATCAAAATAACTGTTAATATTATGTGTGGTTGTCCAATCCATTTTGCTCTACCATCATTATTTCGAGGTGTTACAAACGGAATGACAAACTTAGAATACCCTATAGATTTTATCTAGGGTAGAAAAATTAGGTTAAATAAAAAATAAGAAGTTTACAAATTTTATTTTAAATTCCGGACGCTTTATACTGCAGACCAACGCAGTTCATTGAGTTCACGTTAATTTCCAGTTATTCTTTCGTCTTTAGAGGGTGTCTATTAGGTTAAACCCCATCCATTCGTGATCTATATATACGGCCTTTACCACCAAGTTGTGACTGCCTACCTTAAATATACCTTATATCCTTTATCACACCTCCATAATTGATATTTGAACCCAACAATAGCTCGTCAAAAACAAGAAAATATTTTTGTATTGAAAATTCTAGTATCACTACCGATGCCTCTAACTCTAACTGGAGCCGTATTTCAACAGTACAACAAGGGAAAATGGAAGAGCCCTTGGGGCTTTCTCTAAAAAATTCTGAACAGCGATAACCAAATATTCAGCGGATATCGCAAACTTTTAGCAATTTATCTCGCAATCACACATTTTATATACTTTCTCGAAGGGTGCAACTTCATTGTGTTTACCATAAGCCCCTGACACAATTGATAAATTCGAAAATGGGTTGAAGTCATCGACAAACATGCCACCAAGACTACATCAGTCAATTTACCTGTGACCACATAAGGCATATAGCAGATAAATCTTTTCCCGTCACGATGTATTGGACAGGTGATAAATTATGATAATTCCTGGAAATAATTATGTTTGAAGTGAATTACAACCCCGAACATTTAAGGTACAGATTTAGTAATGAAGTGTTTCTAAGGAAACCCATTTTTGGTGCATCAATTTTGCAAATAAATTGAATATGCAAATGGCACTAAAAATGTTAAATGACAGTTATTGAGAATAACAACGCCAATAGATATGACAAGTGTAAATGTCGGTTTATTAGATAAATAAGCGGAAGCTATATGATAAGCGACTTTGATAAGATTCTAGATACAAATTTGAGCATAAGAAAGCTATCAGCAAGTTCGGGGCACGTTTGTTTATATAGTTGACCAAAATGATGCGACCCTTTAGAAATAGTATTTAGATATGCCATATAATCCAAGTAAATTTTTATAACTACATATTGATGAAACATGGATCCATCATTGCATTCCAGATGTAAAAGAGCAGTAAAAACAATTGATGATTGCTTCGGTTGAAAAGGTTATGATCAAAATTTTATAGGATTTTTTAGCATAATCTTCTGGAAAAGTAAAAACGATCACATTACATCAGTCCAAAATGTATATGCATCTTTGTTCGATCGATTTGAGTAAATTGATATAAAATCAGACCGATTTGGCGGAGAAATAATTCTATTTCACCACGAAAATCACTAGTTTATAACGTCACCCATTTCTGTTGACTAAATTCTCGAATTGCGCTGCAAACTGATTCATTATCCACCTTATTTTTCAGATTTTTCCATAGCATTTCTTCCCAAACATTAAGAAATGTCTCGATAATCAACACCTTCACAGATGTTTCAATACACTTTCTGCAGAAGTTTTAAATCTAATTTTACCATTTTTAAGGAGTTTATATTAAAAACATTTATCTAATCTTACCACGTGCGATGTGTTGAAAGAGACGCACATTTAGGTAAGTTTATATATATAATTTTGACCCCATTTTATCTACAAACCTTAAATTAAGTACTTCAGTTCACCGCCTTTTTACTATTATATTCTATTATCTAAAGAGATAAACACACGTCACCAGCAGACAAAATAATAATAAATTATCTTGCACGTGCTGCAGATATCTAAAAACAAAACCAATTTTTCGATATACTTTTATCGATCTGATCCCAAGGTAAATATTTTGGATGTTGACGATTCAAAATAGGCTTTCCATTCATCAATAATTCCATTCATCGCATGTTTCTATACCTTATAAAATAATTTGTTTGTAAAGCAATGCTAAAACTGTTGTTTTCATAGTTGTTCGATTCAAATACCATTTGAAAAAAATATATATATATATATTCTCAAAAATGATTAGTTATTTTTTTATGGCAATTTTCATTTTAAAGCAAATTTTGAAAATATACAAATTTTTAATGTTGGACGTATCTATCAGTTGACCTTTAGTAAAATCCAAGCGAAAGAAAAGATACAGAGGATGGTAAACAGTTCCACATTTGCATGAATCGAGAAATCTCACTGTAGTGTTCTGAACATATAGCCACGATTAATACATTAGAATTAATATCGCTCAAAAGAGGAGGAGTACAAGTACACTTTTGAGATATAACACTTTAAAGTTGGTTGGATATCCTAAATTCTGTGTAAAGCTTTTAGTTTTATGTAATTATACTAAAAAAAAGCCGGATATCTTAATAACTCTTTATTATGGTTAAAATAATGTTTGATGGTTTTTGGTTTAGTAAAAAGGTAATAATTTAATACTTTGCAAACACCTTTTCCTGTAAAAAGTGTACTGGTATCCCTATGACCTTGCAGGTTTTATTCAAATATAAATACGAATATTTAGTATTTCAACAATTTAGTTTTTTTAAAAAAAAATACAAAAGGAAAAAATTCGGAAGGAAAATATAGTTCAAACTTTTAAGTTGTTTTTAAATTCAGAAAAGGAAAATTAATTCAATATTGAGTTTGTAAAATCTTCATCTTCTTTTTCTGTTATTATCAAGAGAATTCATCATTCTAGTCAGACGCTAAGATATTACCAGCTTTCCTGACCGAGCCTTCTTCCATTTCTCCTTCTGGGGCCGCATTCTGTAACCAGGAGAGTTTGGTGGTTTAGGAGATAAGACTTTTCGTTTTCCCCGATTGGGGAGTTGGAGAAAACGTGAGAAGTGTCGCAATATTGAAGGACGGCTAACTCGGTGTGGAAGGGTTATAGAGCATTGGGGTTTTTTCCTTCGGATTTAGGGTCTAGAGTACAAAAGTATAGATAAACAATTTTTGGGGTAGGGGTTTTGGGGATGGGGGGTCGTGCAACTCCTCATTAGGGGTTGTCCAAAATACGTCATGTTTGGTATCAAATTAAAGAAGGAGAAGCGGGTAATCGAGTAGTGTACATTTTTTTTTGAAAGACGGATTTTTTGCGCTTGGGTCATATACACCCTCGTTCCTATATTTTGTATATATTTCTTCCGTTCTTTATTTCATATTCATTTGTACTCTGTTGCGAACATTTTTCAAATGGAAAGTCAATTTCCACGACTTACCAGTTCTTCATAGTGATGAGCTGAAAATGCGTATGTCAATTTTTATACCAAAAAACGGCAATTTTTCCATCTTAAGAAGGACTGATTCACTTCTTTTGCAGCTACGTCCAAAACCATTTACCAGAGTCAAAAACAGGAGACAAAATGTAAAGGCGACGCAAACCAACATACACGCTTTATCATGACTATTTAAACATTTTATAGCATCTCAAATTGACCAAATTGACCATTTTCGCGTGATTTAAAATTTTTACCGGGTACATTGAGACACCAAAATCAATAATTCTTTCTGACTATTGCATGGATTTCCATAATTTGTTTTTGTAAACACAGCCACGATATCCGGTGAAACCATAATTTAATTTGAAAATCATAGTTACCTAGGTACCTTCACAAAACACAACAAAAACAGACAGTACTGCCAGTTAAGAAATATTCTTCTTACTTCTCCACAACTAACACAGCCGAGAGTTTTGTCGAGTGGAATAGAAAGCTTTGTAATTCTCAATACAAATTCCGCGAGTTACAGAATTTTGAGTGGAGAGTTAAGTGTCAGAAGAACTCTCATCTCCACAATTCCACAACTCTCCGTGTTAGTGAATCCGGCCCCTGGCTGGTTACTATGTCCTGATGGGTTCCGTACTAGACTGCGCTATTTTCTCTTCTTACCACCCAATTCATGTGGACGGAACTTGAAAAATTGGTGGTAAATTGGAGGTATAAAAGGAAGGAAATGCATTAGCTTCTTGTACTTAGCTAATTTAATTTTATAGCCCTTTCGTACAGTGCAGTCAATTCACCATGGTGTGCTCTACCAGGTGTTGTTTTTTTTTTTCATTTCAATCCATTCAACTGAAATACCTGCATTGAAAGTTTCTTCATAGAATAATGAGAAAGGTGTAGACTTCAATATGGAGCCACTGCACTTGTCGTATGCCTGACATGTTATCGTTCATATACACTGCCATTGTCTTCCTTTAACCTAACTACCGTAAATTTCCTGCTGAATTTCGATTCAGTAATACACCAGTCATCAAATACAAAAACGTTAGAACATTTCTTTTTGGCCTTGTCTATAATTTGGTCGCACTCATGAAAGAATGGCCATATACTAAAAATCTGTGATCAACGAATTTAATAGTGGCGTTTTTAACTAGATAACACCAGAAATTAATGACGTTTTTGTTTTTGTTTTGTCTGCCAGCATTATCGCTAAAGACATCAATGTGGGTAATTGTGGATGGAAGGTTGATGATAAACCGCAGGAGATATGACATAATTTCCCGAGAGACTGTAAATGGTTCATTTTCCGGCCGCATGGAAGTGATTCCTGATCCGAACACTAAGTTGTGAATTCCGGAATTATATCTCCATAATTATCTCAGGTAATAGACTTCACCCAGAAGTTAAAAAAGGGGTTGGTAGTATCCTTTGCAAGTCAAAGCAAAATGCTATATGATCTTATGACTTGCTCGCCAGCTCCTTACCGTTTTTCATAGCTGCTCTCGCAGCATCGGCTTTCCTAAAGTTTACTTCCTTTAATATAGCGGAAAATTTTTTAATATTTTCAGAAGTTGCATTTTTTACTGTGCTATTAAGTTTGTCATCGCAACTGAAGGTATATAGAATACAAGGTGTTCTCATTAAGAGCCACGTTCCGCGATTAGCAGACATTAGCGGATAGGATAGTACGGTACAGAGAACACAATACTCTCCTCTCTCCTACATATCTCTGTTTTTTCTATATAGATGTATATCGTTAGCGTACAAAATTATGTCACAGGACATGTGTCAAAATTTTGAGAATACTTTGTATTTTATAAACATTGGTCGCAACTGAATTAAGATAATGGAGTGGTCGACTGCAGACACAATATAGGAATTTAGTGATATCATTTTGTCACAAATATTTTGGGTATATCTAGTTTGCATTTATGCACTTATCTAAATTTTAACAAAATGGTACTTGTACCCCTCTGCTTTTGAGTCCCTCAATTTTTAATATAATTCTCTAATATGCGGAGATTAAACAGCTGAGATCTTGGCATTATGGATACAAAAAAGTGGCATCCAATTTTCATGTTTATTTTGATATAGCTGGTATTTCTATATGATATACTTTTTTGTCGTTATTGAATCGGTTTTATGTGTTTTTTGGCACGTTCTCCAAATATATAATTTGTTTTATTTGCGAATTTGTATAGTAGACTATAATTAAAGATTGCTCTTCACTAATACCAGCCCTTGGCTGTCTGTTAAGATGCCCAATTAGTTCAAATAAGAATAAAAGAATAGTCAAACTGGAGAGATGGAGAGGTGGAAAGGAGGATAGATCTGTTTAAAAAAAAAGATTTAAAATAAATATAATGATTTCCGTTCGATTGGTGACATATTTCGTTTCATAAAAACCATTAGCATTGACCAAAATCTTTTTGTGAAATATCTCAAATTTTCTTTTAGTTTACATCATTAAGACTTCAAGTGCTCGAAATTTGGAATTTTTCGATCAACATTTAAGTTCTCAGATTCTTAAAGGAATAAATATAGTATTATACATATCTACATTTGTTGTTTTATATTAGTAGAAGGAGTATAAGTCCTATATGAAGAATTTACTACTTCAATATAAGTGCTATAAACGTGAGTATATAGGACTATAATTCCCTGAGAGTCGTAATGCTATATAATAAGCCCAGAGCCCCTGGATCTATGGGGCCCCTAGCCCATGCGACCAACCGATGACCAATTCTTCAACCAGTAAGACAACCAATTACAAGTTAGTTTAGCTGTTAGAGTTTGGCTACTGAAAGTAGACCGTGAGATTGATTCAAACTTCCATGTATACATGGCAACAAATTTTCATACAAAGTAACGTATTTCGACTCTGCTTGCAGCCCCAGTATTTCTTAAGTTTCCGGCATTTTTTCATGGTATACTTTCAGTAACTAAACTCAATGTATTTGGTCATGCAACTTTTTGATCACTGTCTCCGCGGGCTAGTTTAGTACGCACACAATATTTGTTAGCTATTACCCCCTTAATTCATGTTTTATATCTCCATTCATCAATATAAATTTCGAGGAGGCAGCTTTGAGATGTTTTTTTGTCATAAAGATATATAAAAAAAACAACGATAGAAACGCTATTGATCCTTCCAATTTGGAGCGAAAGCTGCTTAAAGCAAACTTTCACTTAAAGTTTAATACCGGAGAATCCAAAACAAATGCCTTCTTGAACAAATATAAGTTTACCCCGGTAAAAAAAAATTAGAGAGTAGTCTTGTTTCTTCCTCCTTGGTGGAATATAGGAGCTTTTTCCTCATCTAATTCACGTACAGAATTTATTCTGAGTTTTTTTGAGATGAGATCAGTTTGATTTGCTTCAAGCGTCTACGGCAGGCTGAAAACCAAACCTCATCGATAAGTATAAGGTTTTCTATACGAAACACTTAATTTTTATTTTTTGAGCCCACTGTGGGCGTACGCAGATTCAATCCTTTCGAACTAATCTGGTTTTTTTTACATTTGTGTATTATAATTTTTTTACATGAATTTTTTTTAATTTTTCTCAACTTTTCATTTCTTTATATCTTTCCATTTTTCTATTTTTCATTTAATGTTTCGAGTCAATCAATTTCGTTAGTTGGGACTTGCTGATGAATCAAAAACAAGATTTAAAATTTGCCACCCGAAATCAAATGAGTTGTGTGTTGGAATAACGAATAAAAACTTTTACACGTTTGCTATAATGCTGGAAAATTAAAAAAAAAATTCCTTACGAATAAAAACTTTTACGCGTTTGCTATAATGCTGGAAAATTCAAAAAAAAATTCCTTCTTGTACAAATTTACTCTTTAATGAACTACGATCCTATCCTGAAAAATTCCTTTGATATTTCCATATGAGTATTAAAATGAGAGACAGCTGTAACTCTAAGGTCTATAAATGTTTTTATGGATACTTCTCCCCGCAATTTTATCTTTGAATCGCTATCAGAGTATTCCTTAAATGTTTTGTTGTATAGGGGTGGTCTTATTTGTTCTTGTTGTAATAATGCTTCATAAAAACAGCAGCTTTTTTCGTCAGTCGCCTAATTGTTGGAAAAAATGTTTTTCGTGTTAACTTATAAGACAACTCTTGTAAAATTACTATTGCATCCGTCTGTTAGAGTATTATTCAGATAACGCTCTTAACTGAATTATCTTTTAATCGGTCAACGTTACGAATGTAGAATTATTATTCCCAGTTTCGTTTGTATTGAATTTTTACGTTTTAAATCTTGTATTTTACAATGTATTAAGTTTTTAAATGAGAATTTTAAATCCTCATTTATGTTTTTTTATTCTTAGTTATAAAATTTGTTGAAAATAATTTATGGCGTCGTACTACGGACGTCGCAACTGAGCCACACACACAAAAAGACTATTGTGGTCTACAAAAAAGATGATCAAACGCTAATTGATATTTTTTATCAAATTTTGGTCAGTGGTTCCCCTTACTCTCTCACTAATAAGTTACACTATAGACGTATGGATAAATGCATCCATGTATAAAATGAAGTCATGTATTGGAATTATATTGCAAAGCAGCACACAGGGTATACCATATGTGGCTTGGGAGGGGACCCGAAGGTTATGGATATATCATGCTTAGCTTAGCCAAAAATGGAGGGGGGGGGGGGTCCTAACTGTTTCCGATAGGCACTTAATGATAGGTATGTTTTTATACATCACTCTGTAACTTCTGAACGGTACATCCTACAATGATGAGTTCATTTCTTAATCATTTGATATCGTAGAATATTGGAAAGAGTATATAAATTGTTTCCCTCCTCCTCTCCATTTGAAGTTATGGTTCAACAAAGTTAAAATTTCTGAATTTTAACTCGATTTTTTTTAATTAATTACTATTTTTATCAAAAACACGTCACCAATTCCAATTTTTCATATTGGATTTAACAAGTCCAAATAGTTCCCCTATAAATCATGCTCTGTATGCAAAATGTAAACTTTTCTGCATTTTTTTTTCACTTTATTAAATGTGAGGAATTATATAGGCAAATTAATGAAAGAGCACTTTGTTAGCGCTTCAATTCAGAATCACACTATCATTGTTGAAGACAAATCGTCCAATAAAAAGGAGGGAGATGTTTCACTTTCGATAGTTTTGGAATATCTGTATTTCTAATATGGTCATAACGATCACTTCGTGGTGGCAGAGAGGAACCACATTTGTTGAAGAATTTCTCACATGAAAACACCGACTTAGTTCGAAAATTTTATTTTTGGTGTTCCAAAGTATACAATCCTACACTTGTGTATATGTGAAAACATGTTACCACACCATGCTACAATGTTGTCAAATCAATGAAAAAGTAAGTACTTTAAAATTAATTCCATACTGAAAGCTAACTAACAAAATATTCGCAAATTTTGTTCTTTGTACTTCTACAACTACTGTTCCACATACGAGATATCCTTTAACTACATACAAACCCAACTGAACGCAACCAAGAGAAAACTACCTTTTCTTACCGTAAATGAAAATTTGTCATTCCGTTTGTAACGCATAGAACATTACTTGTAGTGGAAAATGGATTTTACAACCACGCATTATATTAAAACTTATTTTGCTTTTTGAACATCCGTCTGTCCGACTGCCTGTCTGTATGTCCCTATGTTTGTCCCAATGTTTGTCCCTCTGTCTGTTTTCTCGATATTTCGAGCACGCATTTACTTAGAGAAATGACATTTTCAGAAGAACTTTTTATAAAAAATTCTAGATTTAACTTCGAAAATGGGACCGACAAACCAGTTAACTCCTTCATGGAGCTGCCCTACAAAAATGTCGTTTTCCGCTGTGTATTTGGACACTGCCTGAGAGCATGTTGACGTTTTTTTTTTCATTCGATACAAATGTATCTATTTCATGTTATCTTTATGGATTACAAATATAAACCCAACCAAACGTAGTATACTATATGGTTTCATTTAGGGATTTATGGTATATAAACCAAAATAGTTTTACGGTAACAAACTAATTTTACCCATATTTGAAAGTAAGGTAATTTTTTGAGGACATTCCTTTTAACTCGTACACGAATTTGTCTGTCCATATATTTCTTTTTTACTATTTTCGACACTCTCGTAGACCCACTTTTCGTCATCACAGCGAGCTGAAATTTGGCACACAGGTTCATGTAGCGTGACAATTGAATCTATCAAAATTTGAACCGGAAATTTTCATGGAAAACCCGGAAAATCGGGAAAAATTATTTGAAAATTTGGTACAAATTTGATTAGTGATAAATCCGTTTCAGGAAAAATGCAGAGTTTTCCGAATTTTTCCGAAAAAAAATTCCGGAATTTTCCGACTTTTCCGAACATTTTTCCGGTAAAAAAGTTTTCTAAATTATGCAGGATCCCTATCAACTGGCATCATTACTTTCTCTCGGACAATGGTGAAAACTTGCAGAAAAAATCGAGGAAAATTCATGTAAAACGCTTTTCCGGAGTTTTTCAGACCAAGGAAGCGTTTGAGCATTTTGCAACCTAAGACAAAGTTGTAGAGCGAAATGAGTTGCATAAAGTTGATTTTGTGGAAAACTCCCTGGAAAACCCGGAAAAGCGGGAAAATCATCGGACAAATTGTCATCGATATGATTAGTGATAAATCTGTTTCCGGAAAAATGCAGAATTTTCCAATTTTTCTGGAAAATTTTTCGAAAATTTCCGGAATTTTCCGACTTTTCCGGAAAATTTTCCTCCAAAAATTTTTATAAGCTATGCGGAATCATTTTTTTCCGCCACCGATATATTTCAGTATGAGCAATCAGAGGTAATAAGTGATTTGATTCATGAAGAGAAAGAATATTCAAGAGAAATGTCCGAATCAAAAAATCTGAGTCCACCTCTGGGCGTGAAGAAAAGTTTGTTCTCTACTTTTTCATGCGGCTTGGCCTCAGTTTTGTTTGAAAACTCGTTTTTTACTTATTTTTTGTAAACAAATTAGTTCTAAACAATCTCGTAAAGGTTATGAAACATTTAAATTTTTCTTTGACAGTACTACGGAAAAGTTGCGATTTTTTTCTTTTCATATTCGAAGCTGAGTTAACTTTTTTTTATAATATTGGAGTATAAAAACATTTCACCTGATTTTATTCTACATATATATATATTGGTGATTGAAAGAGAGTCTGTGATGCGCAATACTGCCATGGAGATATATATGCGTGATTTCCGCATATATAACGACTAAAATCGTTGTAGTACTGTTGGAACATCGTTAATACCGAGAAGCGCTTTGGATTTCTCAACGTGTGCACTGTAGTACACCTATGTTATGATGATATAGCATACACGGAAGTTATGTGTTCACTACGCGATCCCCTGCGAGACAAATATGAGATTTTTGATTCAGTGGGAACTGTAGTATGGTGCTATGGCTGAGATTCAGGTAAAAATAACCTTTTGAAAATTAAAGTTGGAATGAGTTTAATTCCTTATAAGCGATTAAAATATCACTTGGGCACAAGAAAATATATTTTTTTAATTTAATTCGATTTTTGGTGTAAAATTTCATCTGGTTGGTTGAGTTGGACATGTTTTTTATGTAGTAAACGTTTTAAAGGGTGCTAACTCTGATATACAGAAACACAATATATTTTATGCCACATGAAATAGCAAATCGCTCAGTTAATTGTTATAAGTCAGTGCTATCTACATTTATATATATATATCCCTCTCAAATAGAAGAGTCCAAATAAATAATGAAAATATACATTTTGTATGGTAACACTATCCATCAGCGAACTTAACTTTACTTTTTTCTAAAAGTAATGACTTGACAAACAGATGGATGGAAAATGATATGATTTTATCATATAGGTCTTAAGGTACAAAAGTCTTCAAGATAAAATGTGTAGACAGATAGTTTGATTAAAACTTGTAAACTTAACAATTGAAATGCAAAAAAACTCATTTCGGCATAATCCGTCAGTAACCATGAGTAATGTAACAAGTAAAAACAATCTCAAAAAAATAAGAACAAAAATAATGTTATACCACTCTTAAGCATGAACTTATCTATGCAGATGGAATATTTAAAATTATATTACGAATTACCTGCATTTTACTTTGTTTTGGTGAAATAAGGTCAGAAGCTATGTTTCCAAATTTTCAATATTTTTTATTTATATTGATATTATTATTACGTTCAAAAGAAATTGATGTTTATTAACAAAATTTTAAAATTGGAATCAAATCACAAAAAAAAAATTTTAGTAACATCAATACAAATTTAAATCAATTTATTTTTAATACTGTACACCTACTACAAGCTACATATCTGGCTAAACAGGCTGAATAAACTAAAGGCTCCTTTTTCGAAAATATTTCCGAAACAATTATTAATTTTTTATTAAGATTACCTGATAATTAACAGATGTGGCTTAAGCCGGGAGCTTAAGCTCACTCGGTTTCACAGTACTCGGTAAGCTGAGGCTTAGTTAAGCCGCAGATGAAAATTTTTAAGTTGTCAGCACTACTGTAATTGTGAATTTTTATAATTGGAAAATTGCCATTGTGGATTAAAAACAAGGGAAAAGAAAAAGAACTTTTTATTTATCAGTTTATTGTTCTTTTTATCTGGAAGGATATCAAATCCCAAAGCCTTTGTTGCAGAATGTTTCGACAACGTAAACCATCGTAATCGATTGTGTCTACAGTCAGAACCGAGAATAAATATCAATGTCATCCCATTTCTCGAAATGTTGCGAGCGCCTTCTTATAATTTTTTCACGGGTCACACTTTGCGATATTATATTATACATTTCTCGTCACTTATATCTTCTGCATCAGATATATAATTCATTTTTGTCTTAAACTGTTTGGTTTCTTCCGAAAACGTCAAATGGAATGCTGACACTAGCTGCCAGACAGTACTCAAAACTGCTAACTAGTCGCTTGGAAAATTTCAATTTAGTTTTAAAGTATAACTTTTGAAATATGCTCGTTCGTTTAATAACAAAAATTATAATATTTAGGCAAAATAAACATTTAGCAATAATTTCCTATGTGTTTCACAGCAACATCTGAAGCTTAAGCCTTCGAGATGACGTGTTTAAGTTAAGCTTGCCTTAACCCAGTGATATCACTTAAGCCTTAACTGGGAAACCGAAATATTTATTAAGCCTTCGCTGTGCCTTAAACCTTAACTGTGAAACCGACCATTAGTGTCAGCGTAATTAGATATAGTAACAAGTCAATAAACATATCTATGGTGTTTAGTCAAAAGTTCATATCTCCAGAAATTTACTTTGCGCTACTTACGAATTTGTGCGATTTTAATCGAAATAATATTCAGTTTTTTTGAAGTTATGCATTTTGGATCCATCATCTTAATCATTGTGAAAAGAGTTATGTAGTTAGTACAGAATGACCGGGATTTTTTTTTTCAAGCACTTATATACATAACTCCAAAAATCCTTTTTTGGAGATATTTACTTTTGATTAAACACCATAGTAATAAAAAGCTCACAAAGTGACATTATGTCATTCCGTTCAAATATGAAAATTCGTATTGTCCAAAATATCACTGCACCTTTAGTACCACCTTACCTCACAGCCTTATAAGCAACTGAACTAAAACATTCTATTAATGAATTTTTTTTTGTTTTTTTTTTTTTATAAATTTAAGCAAACTTCCATTTTCTAAAAAATATTATATATACAACTTCACAAACCGCGGCATGTTATGTATTGCAATAAAACACTTCAGAAGCACAATTCTTCTATAAATTCCCGAAAATCAACCATAAAAAACAAATTCCAAAATATAATAAAAAGCTCTTACGGTGTACTTTTAGAAAGAAAAACATTAAACCAAAACCAAAAACTAAAAAATAAATATAAGACCAAAACACAATTTCCAATAAATTGAACTACCTTGATCACTTAGCATTTTTTCTTCAAGTTTATCGTCGGCACCGAAATCCCTGAGTAGTTTCCTGTAACTGAATACAACGTCCTTCGAGTGTTCTTGATTTCTATAAAACTCAGCGGTATTTCCAAGCTATATGAGCCGCATTAAAAATTAATTAGACTTCGGTCAACTTTCATGCACGAATTATTGATTCTTTTTTTTAGAACATGTATATAAAAAATTGGAAAAAATTTGACCTACTCTGTCAGTTGCTTTTGGATTCGATCCCAAATGTGTTAGAAGGTTGTAGAAATGACCATTATCGTTAATTGTAGCTGCATAATGTAGCGGTGTCCGGCCGTTGTCATCAATAGCACTTGTAGTCTCAGGGAACCGTCCTCCTAGATATCGGACTATACCTGTGAAATATTTTAAACATATGAATTTAAGCTAAGGTCACTAATACATTAATTCTGAACACATATATAGGAAGAGTATTGTATAAAATAATATTTATTTTTCAAAGGTAATCAACATCTGGAGACATGTATGTACCAGTACCTACATATCGCATTTTAAAAGGTCATGTCTTGTTTGGGTCGTGCGGAGGTAGAAATTCTTATAGTTTTGTAGAGAGATGAATTTTAAAAACTTTCTGTTATTTTTTATGAATCACTCTATAATGTTTTAACGGTACACTAATATGATAGTTATTTAATATTTATTGGATAGATAATCGTTAAAGCTTTCGAGAAACCCAACATTTTTTGTGCTTTGAGTACAAAGGTGAAACATAATGGAACGCCCTAATTATGAAGTGGGAAAGTCAAAGTATATTCCAAAAGTGCATGACACCTAGGTAACAAAGAATCTGAAGAGACTAATGAAAGAGTAGCATCAATAAATGTACATCGTCGTTAGCGTTATTTGAATTCTATTTGAATTCTATTCTACGTTAAAGAACCACTGCATAATTATGTACTTAGTTGAGTTGCAATTATCATACCTATCAATATTTAATGTATTTAATTTATAAAAGCAAGTATTAAAGTCAACTTATCCATATACTACTAGGCTAGATACCTTGATATCAACTTCTACAACCATGCGAAAACCGTAATAAGATAGACAAATTACGCCTACAGTCTGCTCAGCCCAGTGGATCAATTTGAGAAATGAAAACTGAATCCACTGAATCCAAAACAAACCTAAGCCCAACGAGTATAATTAGAACATGATAATATATTGCTTTCCAATATGACACATGATCTCCTCCACTTGCAAGGAGCACTTCGACATTCTCGAGAGGATAATTCTCCGAGCTTTCACGGGGCTCCTCAGAGGATCCAATGGCAAATACTACCCAGATCGGGAAATCTACGAACCAGCCACGATCACTCCCATCAACGAGTGCCTGTTCGATATTGCGAACAATCAACTTGAGAAAATCCCTACGTACCCTAATCCATTTATAAACAATTTGATGGACATTCATTCTCATTTCGGAAGACTTCAAATATCTCTCAGTTTTGCTCTTACAAAGACCGAAGCAAAAAATATCTATCAGCGCCTTGCTAAAATTAATTTCTACGAGACAAATGGGGAATTTATTATTCTTATATTTTTTAAAATGGGGAATGCAGACGGAGATACCGCCACTCGTTTAGTGATTGCGACCTGTAAGATCTTTTGTGGGATTACTTTTTAACTCCCTGGGGTGTCCATTCGAGCATAGGGTCTTTGGAAAACCTATAACGTTCTTGGGGAGCCATCTTTGCAACATGATCTGGCAATGGGAATGCTCTTTCTAGATGTTTTAGCCTTATGCGATCGAGAGCTTCACAGTCGCAAAGGACATGTTCAAGAATCTCATCGTCTTCCTATCGACCTTAACCATCTTTTTAAGATGATATCTAAGTAAATGGGTCCGTTATGAGCTTAATTCCTTACGGCTGAGAGCGAGGAATACTATTGAAACTTCACTTACATAAATCACCAAATAAATCCATCATCTTTAAAAATGGTTGCTTTATTCGGGGAATGGTGTGATTCTATTGCATCTAATAATAGGGGTTTAAAGCAGCAGTTTTTTCTGACAACCATTCTTATAAAAATTAAAGCTATAAATGGCTACTTTGTCTCATGTAGAGCGCTATTAGACTCTGTATCGCAGATAATTTTATTACTGAAAGGCTTGCAGAATAACTTCACCTTCACAAAACAAAAGCAAATTTTTCGTTAAATGGCATAAGTAATATGCTACCGTCAAAAATCGATCTCAAATTAACGACTTTACTACTTCTTTGGACCTGCATGTATACATCTTATCTCAAATCACTCAAAATCAACCAAATAGTTTTAGTTCTTCCAATCATATTAAGATTCCAGCAAATGTAGCAAATAGTTTGGCTGATCCAAATTTCGACGTTCCACAGAGGATTGACTTACTACTTGTCGGAGCTGACCTATTTTTTTCAATTATTGACAAATTAAATTGGGGAAATCTAACATTACAAGAGACTTTATTTGGCTGGGTAGTTTAAGGATCTTCTACATGGCCAAAAGGCATCATGTTTTACTATAACCAACAATCAAACAAACAATCTTTCAAAACCATAAGACCACACCCCCGAAAAATTCAGGCAGTTTGAAAATCATGAGTCGGAAAGCATATCAATATCCGCTGAAGAGCAGGAATGCGAAGAACATTTCGTACGCAATTATAAAATATTAGTATCGGGGCGCTACCAAGTTTGCTTTCCATGCTGTGAAGATCCCTCAGATTTAAGAACCTCTTTTGAAATTACATTTAAAAGATTCTTGAACTTAGAGCCAAAACTAGAAAAGTGCTCCACCACATACAAAAATTCCAAAAATTCATGCAAGAATATATTCAATTAGACCACATGGAACAAGTACCATGTCTTGATGGTCTTATTTCTTGTACACCATTGTGTCCTAAAACCTGAAAAGTGCACCACTCGATTTCGAGTTGTTTTCGATGGTAGTTGCATGACCACAACAGGACAATCACTGAATGTATGACATCCTAATGGTTGGCCCCACCATACAAGACGATCTCTACTCAATCTTGCTTGGATTCAGAGCTTATCGATATGCCATAACCGCCCATATTACAAACATAAATGTATCGCCAGGTGAATGTATCCGATGAGGATAGCTACTTATAATGTATCCTTTGGCGTGATAATATAACCCAACCTTTGCAAGCATATCGCTTAAAACCCGTTACATACGGAACATCGTCAGCTTATTTTCTTACAACCAGCAACTTGCGCATGATGAAGTGCTTTTTTCCTCTTGGACGGGACCCTTTGCCAACTTCGTTCTGTATAGGTGACATGCCAGAGCTGATACTATTAAAGAGAGCTTACAATTAAAGGGAGAGATTGGCCATCTTCTTAAAAAAGAGGATTTAAATTACAAAAATGGTGTTCCAACAGTAAGAAATTATTAGTGACATCACCTGAAACGAATTTAGAAAGGATCATTCAAATTAATGAAGATAAAATTATTAAAACTCTTGGTCTGATCTGGGTGCCCATGCAAGATAAATTGCGCTATGTATATTTACTGCACATATGATGCCTGAAAACGAATTACTAAACACATAGTCTTTTCTTCAATTGCAAAATTTTCGACCCGCTTGCATTAATAGGCCCTGTGATTCTAAAGGCTAAATTATTTATGCAACACAACAGTGACCCTCGTGTCAATCGTATTTCGCAAGCGATATGTCGGTCGCGAACGTTTCGGCCATTTTGATCGAGTCAGCAAGATGACCTAAATATTTCCCTACAATATCGGTCAATCGTTTACTTGCCTAGGCCATACTTCTACGAAAGAAAAAGGCAGAGAGTACCCGGCAGTCATGCAGCTGCTCACATCGAGAAATGGAAGTCCGTGGGCGATTTGCTGGAGTCTGAAATTGACTTCCGTATTCTTGTAGTTTTACCATGCAGTCCTTGTACACTTAATTATCAGTGAGTGTGATCCCAAAATTCCAAATTACTACTCGCCAACGGCCAACCATACAACATGTAAACAGCACTGCGTTTGGCAAAACGTTGTAGATTCGGTACAACCTTATGAGTGACAGTCAATTGACTCAGGTCTTCTGGGTCATTTTACTGACTCTACCAAAGTATCCAAATACGAAAAATACGAAAAATTTAATATGGTTCAATTTATAAAAAAAACTATTGTAGAAAAAGAATCAGAAAAAATTTCCAATTTCCCAGAAGAGACAGTTCAAGGCAAGACATCTGGAGGACTTGGTGCTGTATGGTCGGTCCATCACCTTCTCGTCAAAACAACACTACAGGCATAATAACAGCTGAGATGAAAAGAAATTTGCAGATAAAGAAGACCGATCTACTAGATTCAGTTTTGTGTCTTAAGAGTTGGACAAAGTTATAATTATTGTGAACAAATTAATGAGAAAAAATCAAATCTGTAATTGCAATTATTTTTCAGGTATAAAAATTCCTTCCAAAGAAGAGGCCGCTGTTGTGAAAAGGTACTTAAATGTGATGAATAGTCGAGGAGATCAGAGTGAAAAATATTAGAAGTTCTATACCGACAAAAGGAATCCTTCAGAAATACGTATGAACTGTTTGCATCAGTGGAAACATTTGGATGTAACACTGTCTCGTGCAAATCTAATTGTTCATCACTAATTGCAGGTTTGGTATTTATTGCATTTGAACGGAAAAGAACAGACAAAATATATATTGATAAAGCGCTACGAATAATCCACATTATGGCAAATCAAAGTCTGCAATTATATTGAACATTTTTACCATGTTTTATTTCTTGTTTGATCATATATATGTTTTAATTTAAGGTATCTGTTTTAAATCAGCTATAAAACGAATGTGATAAAATGAAGGTTCTAGGAGCTTATTTTTTCGAAAAAATTTCTCCTCTCATGAAATGATGTATCCCAAATACACCCAAGATTTGCGCCCTACTATAAATATCTGACGCCCTAGCTTTAATTTGGCCTGCTCCAACTTCAAAAATATTGAAAATGGCGAATGAATCGAGTACGCCTTTAATGATATACTGTGAAGTAGAAGAAAATTCCAATGACATTGTATACTTCGGCATATATGATTAACACTATGATATAAAGATGACCAAGGTAAGGTCTGCCAATTGGATGCTTACGTCATTGGAGATAAATGTTACAAATTTATTCATCTCAATTTCAATCGTTCTTCTAAAAGTGAAAAAGATTTTCTGACTAGAAATTTCTTTGCTTTCCCACCAGGACATAATTACTTTTTCCAATATACAAAAAGCTCAAAACAAATTCCTTAAAAATAACACTTGTCTCCAACTCACGTTGCAAACTTAGATTATATTGCAAAAAGGATACGCTATGCTGTGTAAAATTCGTATACGTGTGATAAGCATTTTTCTTTGTGGACACGAGAGGAAAATGATAAGAAAGCTGGGTGTTTAGTTTTTGTCAGTTGGACATTTCTAAATTTATTTGAATTTACGAAAATAACTCCGGTGTTATTTTAGTGATATTGTGAGTGAAAACGTGAAAAAAAGCGATTTATACTTTTATAATAATGAGAAACAGTAGTGAAATATTGTTTTGTGCAAGAGATCGATAAATAATCGAGACTCCACAATTTAGAATTATGGTTATGAAGTGCGTTGTGCTGTGTTATTGCCGTAGGAAGTCGTTTTTCAGGCAAGTTTAATAGTTTCAAGAATAAATTATAATGTTTTAAATAAAATGTAAGCGAAATAGTTATAAAGGTAAACAGCTGTGGTAAAAAAATTAACATTTTCCAATGCCTGTTTGTTTGCTTACAATTGAATTGTTATTGGGTATCTATATGATATCAGCCTTACAAAGGCAACTCCAAGAAATATTATCGCAAAATAAATTGGGCACTAAGAACATGCTTAAAAATGTAAAAAGTTATAAACAAATTATAAAATTATAAACTAAAAAATGATTCGAATCACGGTGACAGGAAATTTCTACTACTTGAAAAAACGCTTAAGTTATTCTTCCTCATAGCCTATACTTTTTGCTATATAATCTAAGGTTGCAACCACTGTCACAGGGGCAGATCCAGCTAGATGGCGTGCCCCCCCCCCCCCCTTGAAGACAATTAAAAATAAAAATACAGTAGATCTTTTGAAATTTTCCTAACAAAATGATTCTACTGCACTTTTTGTGAAAACCAAAAAAATATCTGAAAACGTTCAATTTGATGAGTTTAAGAACACAGCCTTTATGGCTAGCGGCTTAGTCTTCGCTCCACTTTAGGTCATGGCTATTGAAGCCTATAGAGAAAACAGGAAGTGCTGATACCTACGAGCGTGACTTTTCTCGGTGTGTTTGAACAGAGCCTATTCGGGTAAGATCGATGGAAGGTTTGTTTTAATTGATAGGTCAATGAGTCATCGATATAAAGATGGCTTGTTAGAACATTATCAAAGAAAATATTTGTTATATTTATAACCCGTATTTGGAGAAATTCATCGAAACTACAAACGGCAAATAAATCATTCTATATTGTTGTAGTGAGTTATTACATTTAAAGCAAGAAGTTTATTTTGGAATAATTTTTTTATTATTATATCTTTAAATGTGCAATAGTTTTACCGGAATACTTAGGCCATAAAATAAAAACAAAATAAAACTGCTGATTGGGAAATTTTCAATCAGTATCTTAGAGAAATTGATTGGTCGGTCTGTTTTGCTTCAAGGGATGTTGATGAATGCACATTAGAACTTAGTAACATTGTAAGTCTTTGAAAGCGTGAATACATTCCGTATTCCTACAGCAAATCTGAACAACAATAAAATTGCCCTTGGCTCAACGATAAGTGCAAACAATCAATAAAAGCGAAAGATGGAGAACAGAAGAATTTTAAGAAATGTTATTTTCAACGATTCTCAATTAAATCATAAGTACAATAGGAAACAACAACCGCTTCCTCCGGAGATTGAAACTGGGACCTTCCGCTTTGCGGGCGACTACTCTTACCTCTGGGCTAACGAGACAGATGCTTTCCCTCTTGTATCTGTCTCGTTAGCTCAGACGTAAGAGCAGTCGCCCGAATAACAGATGGCCCCGGTTTCAAACTCCGGACGAGGCGGTTGTATTTTCGTCTTTTGTATTTATGATTTAATTAAGAATCATTAAAAATAAAAATTGATAAAATTCTTCTATTCTCTATCTTTGACCGATTCTAAAAATTGTGACTTCTATTCCCGCATGGGAAAAATAAATAAAGGCGAAAGAGTCTGTGTTCCGCACCTATCAATTGCCTTGATGTCCAGAACTGAAACAAGTCTACATGCAGAAAGGAGAGGGTAGTGATACCTCAAATTGTCTACCAATTGCAATAACTTTGACTCTTTCAAAGATTTTTGAATCTATCATTAACTCCAAAATAATGAAGTATCTAGAAATCAATAAACTCATCGCCAATTTGGCTTCCCGACTGAGCGCTCATCTGGAGACTTGCTGACTTTTCCTATGGAACGTTGGAACCGTAACCTTCACAATTTTTATAAGTCCAAAAGGCCTTTGATAGTGTCTTTTAGCTAAACTGAAAGCACTTGGTCTCTCCAGTCCTTTTCTATTCTGGATTGAAAGATTTTACTCTGTTCGCCTAATACGGGTTGTGCTAGATGGCTATCATCAGAACTTCACCTTATAAATGCGGGTGTGCCCGAGGACTCTGTAATCTCTCCGTTTCTCTTCCTAATTTTGATTAATGATATGCTTCCCTTACTTTCAATCTCACCCAAGGTTTTGCCAATGACAGAACCCTTACTCGATTGATACTTTTCCAAACTTCAGAGGGAATGCCAGATGTGTTAAACTAGATTGAATGATTAAATCATTGAGTAAAGACCTTGGGTCAAAGAGAATCGCGTTGAATTCAATACTTACATCTAAGACCCAAAGCTGTCCCATCACTTTCAAAGTAGTTCGTAATTTGATAATTTTTTCACTTCCGTTTCTTTGAATGGAGCACTGATTTACGATACACCGCCCTTATGCATTCTTGTCATTAACATTTCCAGTACGTTAAGCTGGACAGATCATTGTTTCTCTGTTTCCAAAGAAGCATCCAAATGTTTTTGATTTCTGAAAAGGTGTAAGAAATATTACAGCCCTTTGAATCTTGTGCTCCTCTAGAAGTCCGACATCAGATCTAGAATGGAATACAATTCTCATATCTGTGCCGGGGCTGGTCGCGCAGCCTTAGATTCATTGACCATTGTACAAAAGAGAGCCTTCAAGCTCATTGGCGAATTGGCAATAACTTGTCATATCGACTGACACGATGTTAGATGATTTTCGCTCCTTTATCTCTACATGCATGGTCAATGTTCTGATGAAATATCTAGTCTGATCCCTTGTAGAATTATTCCATGAAACAGTACCCGAACAGCAAACGGCACAGATCCATTTACCATTTAAATTATTTTCGGCTGTACGGTAAGACTCTGCGATGCTTTTATATCCTGAACTGTCCAATTTGGAACAGTCTACCATCTTCTGTCTTTCCTCCGGCATACAATCTGCAAAAGTTTAAGTGTGACGTTTCCATGAAGTTATGTACAAGGTATGTATTGCAGCTGTTCTGTGACTGCTATCTTAAATATTCGTAATGTATATACGTAGCGCTTTAATTCCTGTAATTTGCAAATCCAATGTATATAAATGGACTGCTCGTTGAACTAAAAAACATGAAAGCAAATGGCACCACATTCATATTCCTGTCTCTTTCCGTGCACTGACATATAATAAGAATGGACTGAGTCATCCTATATAATTCCTATAGTGAAAAATGGCACAAATTTTGGCTAAAATCTATTTGTCTCTTTCAAGCTCAAAATGTACACTGAAATGTAACCAATTTTGGAAACAGTACTACTGTATTAATTGGAATGCATTGAGATTGACATAACAATTCAGACAAATATATTGTTTTTATACGTCTATCTCTTACAAGCTCAATGAAATTTGACAGCAAATCTGCAGAAGAACATATTTTTCAGTAATATTAAAACTTAATTTTTGGGTTAATTAAAACAAGTTTAACATCCTAAATAATTTTAATTTAATCCAATACTATCTTATAACATCTTTAGTGTTTCCAATCGACAAATAATAATAAATTATGAATCGGTGTGCAATTGTACGAAATAAAGGGTTTTCACAGCCTGATCAATATTTGTGCCATTTTTAAAGCAAGAACGCTCAGTCCATTCTTATTATATGTCAGTGCTTTCCGTGAGAGCATACTTTCCCACTGAACTGTAACGATTGCGAACGATAAATTGCTTGAGGTTCAGCGGTATTTCCAACCAAAACAGCCTTGTAAAAACACTTCCTTCGACTCATAATTAAAATTTAACAATATAAATAGTCCCAAATTCTTTTGTGTTAAATTCGGTAAAACCTACTAACATGCATATAAGTAAATTCTGAAGTAATTTAAATATAATGCCAGTTACGACAGTTAGTAGCATTGACAATGAGAGCATACTTTCTGAAATCTAAACTGGTGCCACATGAAGCAGGAGATCAGTCAGTCCATTTACATATATACATGTCAGTGGTTGCAACATAACACGTTTATCTTTGTAGTATGGTTAACACTGGGTTTCTCGCTTTCTTGATTTAATAAAATATCGTACTATGTAAGCGATAATTTAAATGCCATATTGCCATGAATAGAAGTTTATGGATTTATTTTTTTATTATTTTTAATTAGAACTGAACAAGCATAAGATCAATTAATAACCAATAATAGCAGAAGTTCAACAACGATGAAACAAACAGTGGTATTTGTTATTTGCAGCAGTTTTCTGCAATTTTTTCAGGTGAAAAGTCCTCGATAATAAAAATGTAGTAGGAGCTACAGCAAAACGTGAAGCGTGCATTCTGATTGATTGAATAAAATATATTAAAAAAATTTTTAAAAATAAATAGCTTTTGTAAATAAGATGCACTAAAAAGTAAAAAATAATATTTTGCTTTCTCAGTGATATACACAAGAAAAGTTTCATTGCATTTAAATCTTGAAAGCTTGGGCATCCATAACTATAATCGCAGTTGTCTAATTGCAACTAATACTCAAATTTTTGAAATTTAACTTGAGTTCTAGCATTTCTTATTAACACTGAAAAAAAAAATTTTAGTGCATTTTATTTAGAAAAGTTATTTAATTCGAAAGTTTTTCTAATATATTTTATTTTATACTTTTAGTCATAACTTCTATACACTGAAACACCCCCCCCCCCCCCATGTAAAACTTTCTCTCTCATTACAAAAAACCATGTAAATCCATCCACGTTTGCTACCCATAAACTCTTTCGTCACAAACGGCACAAAGTTTTTTAGTCAGGAGTTAGTGAGTAGATAAAATTTATTTAAAAAGGATAAATATAACCAGGGCCGAAAATAACTGTTATTATTTTTTTGTAAGCGAAAAGCTCTTTCATAAAATTTTCTAGCAATTAGCGTAGTACAAAATGTACAGCACTAAGACTAGCTGTCAACGTTTAAATTAAGGAAATTTCGATTTTAATTTATAAATCCAATCCTAACTGTTATTATAAAACATATTTTTTATATTTCAATTTTAACTGTTAAAAAAAATACTTATATTAGTTTACAGCGATATAAAACTCTTTACCAGAGTTTTATATATTTCGTCTACTATAAGAATTAAATATGAGTTTTATATATTTCCTCAGGAAATAAAGTTATCAATGGACGTTTTCTATTTTTGTTGTCATATATTTGTTACAAGATAAAACTTGTCAATTTAAAAAAAAAAAACAAAAAATTAAAAAAATAGAAAATCAAAAAATTAAAAAAATAGAAAATCAGGAAATTAAATAATAAAAATTATAAAATTAAGATAAGATTTGTAAATTTTTTTATAGTCTTTACAATTATTGCACAAATATAAAAATAATAAATGATTTGCTTCTCCCTTAAGGGACTAGTACATCCAAAACAAGAACCGAAAAATGTAAACCGAAAAACTCAATTTATTGCACTTTAAAATAATATTTTGCTCCAATGATTAATAAAATCCAGGGAAATAAAATTAAGAATTTTACTGAGAAAATTATTTTAAGTTCACTTTACATACTTATACCCTCTGCTGTAATATGTCGAGGTATAACGTATAATATTCTTATATTTTCGACTTCAGGTTTATTTCTTGAGGAAATAATAAAACTAATTTTTTACTGTTAAACATTGAGAAAAATGAAAAACTCAAACTATGAGCGTTATTTTTTGAGGAAAAAAATAAAACTCATTTTTAAATGTTAAACCGGAAGAGAAATATAAAACGACTGTTATTTACTCAGAAGAAAATAAAACTCCCTTTTTAACTATTTCATTAGAAGGAAGATAGAATATAAAATATCAATAACAAAGTGTTAAGACCAGACTTTTAAAATATTTCTTATAACTTTTTCGGTCCATGAATATAACAATGATAAGTACCAGCTTCAATGATAGTGGAGCAAACTCAATACGATTTTCAACAATATCTTTTACTATTTTTCATTATATCGAATTACTTTGTTATATATTGAGATACCTGCATGACCAAAAATTGTCGCTACATGAAGTGGTGATGCACCATTTGGTGAAATTGCATCTTTGGCTATTGCAAACTTTCTTCTATCCAAAGCTGCCTGAAGTTCACGTAGATTTCCATTTCTTGCAGCTTGATGTACGCGCCGAATTTTACTCTATAATTAAAAAAAAGGAAAAAAAATATTTACTAATTTTATATTATATATATTTATGTATATATAAACAGCTTACCATATAAGCACGAACATTACCCAGAAATGCTTGAATTTCTGGCTGAGGTGAGCGAGCCCCAAGCAACTTTTTTCCTTCCCCATTTAAAACCAATGCTGCCAATTGTTCCATATCACCAGAGCTTATAACCGATTTTATTCGGGACTCCTAAATAAAAACTTCATAAGAATACTAGTTATTGTTATTATAATACATACATATAATATAATGCAATACATATAAAGCACTTATGCCTATTGGGTTCAATGCGAGTCTACTCCACTTTTTAAAAAAAATGAGTTGACGATTGATTTTGTCACCTACTGTTTGTTTGTACAACTTATTAAAATGTAGAGCCTCAATATTGTTCCAATTCCAATCCCTTATAAATTGGTTTAAATTCAAAATGATTCTATTCCTTATGCACTTAACCAACAAAGCATGCCTATTGTATTGTGTAGCAAAGTGCATCCGAGAATCAAAGTCTATGCTTTCTGATTTTACTTTGGCGCAAGAATCAGTGTTAATATGCACATTTTCCTTATTGTCATCTGAGGTAGGGGGACAAACATTGACTGAGCTGGAGCATTGAGTAGCAGTTACATAGTCATCTAAGTTCGGGGAAGAGCATTGCTTAAGGATAAGCAGTAGTTATAGTAAGCCATCTGAGTTCAGGGAAGAAGCATTGTTTGAACATGAGCAGTAGGTATAGTTAGCCATCTGAGTTTAAGGAAGAAACATTACTTGAGCAGTAGTTAGTCATTTGAGTTCGGGGAAGAGCATTGCTTGAGTGCGAACACTGAGCAGTAAGTTAGTTAGTCATCTGAGTTTGGGGGAGTAGTTATAGTTAGGTATCGGAGTTCCGGGAAGAAACATTGCTTGAACATGACCAGTAGTTATAGCCATCTGAGTTCAAGGAAGATCATTTAAGTTCGGGGGAAAAGCATTGCTTTGCTTGACCATGAACAGTAGTTAGCTAGCCATCTGAGCCTTTTTAAATCTATACTTAGAATTTCTAAGGTCGAGTCCAGCACTTATGCAAACCCCATTTTGAAACAAGACGTGCTCCTGTTGAGAAAAGATATAAGTAAATATAAATTTACTTGATGTTGACCAATCATTTAATAAATTCTATGAAGCTCTTAATACTGGAATAGGCCTGTTTATCCCTGAAATAAATAAACGCAATCAGAATCATTTTCCGAAATGGTATAGCTCCCAAGTGATTAAAGTCCTGAAGGCAAAAGATAAATATAGGCGTCTATACAAAAAAAGTCCCCACTCTGAGATTTATAAAACTTTTTCTTATTTGAGGAAGCTATCTATATCCTTGATTACTCAATGTTATCAAAAGTACGTCGAAAGCACTGAACACTCGCTAAAACGCAACCCCAAGGCATTTTGGGCTTTCAGTAAAAACCTAAATAGATCGAACACGTATCCTAAAGAACTAACATTTAATGATGATACATCGTCATCTCCTCCTCTTATATGTGAGATGTTTTCCACGTACTTTACATCCGTATACTCTGAAAAAGACCCCGACATTATCCTTTCCCCCTCTGCGGACAGTTCCAATATGAATATTATGTTGAGCTTTATTTCTTCAGAACCTGTTCTTAATGTATTGAGTAATCTTGATTGTGACAAAAACCCGGGACCTGACGGGATTCCAAATATTCTTTTTAAGAGATGCGCACAAAGTCTAGCGGAACCCCTTGGTAGTTTATTCAATCTTTCAATCACTAATAAAATCTACCCAGTATCTCTTAAAAATTGTTTCGTTATGCCGATTTATAAATCTGGTGACCCTAAACTCGTTATAAACTATAGGCCTATTTCTATCTCTAACGCTCTTGCACTTATTTTCGAAAAGGTCGTTTACCATCAACTCCTATTCCAAATAAAACCATTTATCTCTGAAGAACAGCACGGTTTTTACCGGGGCGGTCTACGATCACCAACTTATCTTTATTCACAGACAAAATCGCGTGTGCTCTCGAAGAAAATACACAAATAGATTCTATCCACACTGACTTTGCTAAAGCTTTTGATAAGATTAATCACAAGCACTGCCTATCGAAAATGGCACTAATGGGATTTCAAACAGATACCATATCTTGGTTCCACTCCTATCTAACTAGCAGGGATATTAGCGTTGTATTTAATGGGCTACAATCCCCCTCATTTAAGCAAATCTCCGGAGTGCCCCAAGGTACAATACCTGGACCATTGATCTTTCTCATATACATCAACGACATGCCTTCTTATTTTATGTCTGATTGTTTATTATACGCTGATGATGCCAAGATTTTTAGAAAAATTAATAATGTGACGGATTGTGTCCATCTTCAAACGGATATACTACGACTAGAAAATTGGTGCCACCAGAACTGTATTGAAATCAACGTAAGCAAATGTAAATGCATTTCATTTCACCGTAAAAAAGACCCCATACTCTTTGACTATACCATTCATTACACTGCTGTATCACGTGTTGATGAGATAAAAGATTTGGGCGTGTTTTTCGACCGTAAGCTTCTCTTCATTACTCACATCAATTTTATTACTTCCAGATCATTTCGTTTATTAGGCTTTATCTTTCGCACCTGTAAATCGTTTAGGTCGGCATCCTCTTATATCAGTCTCTATTATTCTTTAGTAAGGAGTACTCTCGAGTATGCTAGTCAGGTTTGGAGTCCATTTTACTCTCGAGTATGCTAGTCAGGTTTGGAGTCCATTTTACTCTTCCTTTAGTGCTCAAATAGAGGCTGTCCAGCGTAAATTCACCAGAGTTTTATTATATAAACTAGAGAATACCAATCTAGAGTATCATGAAAGATTAGCAAAATACAAGTTAATCACACTAGAAAGTCGCAGAATCTACTTGGATAGTACATTTCTATATAATATTTTAAATGGTCGAGTATATTGTCACGCACTAGTCTCTAGTATTGATTTGAACGTCCCCCCGCGCAACTCAAGATCCCAGACCCTCTTCAGATTACCCACTTGCAGAACAAACATTAAAGAAAAGTCACCTATCTACAGAATTACAAAATCATACAATATAAGATTTAACAATATAGATATATTTAACACTAGTCCGCTGACATTTAAAAAATTAATTCTCCGCGAGATCGGTTATTAACATCATTTCTGTTTTGCATTACTCTCTTTTTACTGCTTCGCTTTACTAATTCGCTTTACTAATTTCCTAACTCCTTAGCATTTGTTGGCTTCCGCTTTCCAACTATATTTTAGTTTTACTTTCACTGTTTGCTTTTTCTTATTTTCTAGTTTGTTCATTCACGCTCTTTAGATTTTAGATTTAACTTAATTATTTTTTGTATTTTTTCTATTTTATTTTTCCTCCTCTCTTTTTTTTCACATTATGTTTTTAGTTTTATTTTTTTAGTTATTAGTCTAATTTATTATTATTATTTTTTTTTTGTTTTCTTTTCAATTACTTCTAAACATTATTATTACTTTATCTTCTTCTTTAAATTTATTAAAATTCGTTACGCTTCTGATTGTAAGGTAGTATATTATTGGAAATTTCTGTTTACTATCTTTTTAACTTACAAAATAAATAAATAAATTGTCGCAGTAAGGTCGCTAATCTGCAGTACTTGTCTAGTGATCTATCCATTAATAAAACGTATATAGAGCATACATAACTGAAAATCCAGACATAGATGTGAAGTCAAGTTATATTCGAATGGTTTTCATTCAACAACAATTTTAATTTGGGCTTCAAAGGACAATCGTCTGATGCATGCTCTACATTTATGGCTAAAAGAACAGATCAAAATGAAAAACAATAATGACAACACGGTCCAACTAATAACTCAAAGCAGAGTTCACAAACTCAGAAGGAAGGTATTTTTCAATATTTTAAAGATGGTTTATTGACTATGTCATTCGACTACCAAAAAATAAGATCTAGCCGAAATTACCTGATCAAGCTGCGTATTATAGTCGAAAACTTTACCTGCACATGTTTGGCATTGTAATCGGCACTGCACGGGACCCTTTAAAAAAAAGATAATGTATTTTTATAGCACTGGACAGAAGACACTCGTCCAAAAGGATCCTGTGAGATAGCACCGGTAGTATATCATGGCTTTGCAACACGAATCTTGAAGAGCTTAAAACTGTAAGAGTGGTAGCTGACGGATGTGGAGCTCAGAGCAAATATACAGATATGGTAGGGATGTGTTTGTACTGGCTTACAAAAAAAGCCCCGCGTAATTTTAAATCCATCGAATTGGTGTTTCTTGTTGTCGGCCATTCATACATCC
Source organism: Dioctria linearis (assembly GCA_963930735.1). Classification (NCBI taxonomy): domain Eukaryota; kingdom Metazoa; phylum Arthropoda; class Insecta; order Diptera; family Asilidae; genus Dioctria; species Dioctria linearis. Next base: position 260,088,472 of record OZ005740.1, on the reverse strand, counting down.
CTCCAAACCGATTTTTTGCCCAAATTGAGAAGAAAGTTAAACCAAAAGAGGCTATTATAATTGCTGAAGATTATTTCGACATTTACAACGAACAATGGAACCACATTTCAGTTAGCCAGAGATTCTTGCCGTGTGTTAGATTTCAACGCTGCGACCTCTGAAATAATGAAGTTACCTGGTAACTGGCATTTTTAATTTAATGAATCAAAAAGATTCATTATTACAAAAATAAAGAACCATTCGATTTATATCAGAAGAAATTTTTTTTATAGATCCAATACTGGAGCAGCGGCTTGGTTACAAAGCGTGGCAAAAGTCTATCAGCGATGAAACCAAGAACAATGCCGATCGCAAAAAAGTTAAGGACGAAAAATTTAAAGATGTTGACAATCTCTTGGAGAAACACTTTGGAAATGATTGGAAAGAGTTTGAAATTTTTTTTACTAAATCTTTGTTATTTTTAAAAGTCATCTATTCCAAGTTAATTATTTTCAAAACAGATCTATTCCAAGAGAATATTAGATTTCATGATGGTCGACTATAATATAAAGATTCAGAAGTTTAGGTTTGTTGATGTATACACTAAGAATAAGTTTTTTGCATTATCTCTAAATCGCTTATAATGGAATAGACTCGCTTTGAACCCAGTAGACACATTTATGTAAGAAAATTGGTGTATAGCAGTAGTAACTGCGTATAGTTTTACTGATCTGTTTAAAGAAATCGATGTTTAACAGCACTGTTTACGTATATAATTTAAATCGGTACTGTGGCAGCAGAGAAAAGTGACAAAATAATTAATATCTTTTAGGGATGAGTTTGATTTGGTAAAACTTGTAAATATCAATGTTTAGGCTAGGTAAAAGTGGCAGCTATAAAAATACCTATGATCAGCCACACTTATAACATCGATGGTCTATTGTGTTTGTACATTCGTACATCAACCTGACAGTAAACAATAATAAAAATTAAATTAAATTCTTTACCAGGAGTGTTCAGACAGTTGTATACATCAAAATATTTCCCTATTACCAAACAGATGGCGCTGCACCAGACCAGACAACCAAAACATTATCGAAACTTTGATGAAAAAATGAAGGTTTCCAGAATGTAAGGTTCGAGAGTGGCTAAAAAAGCCGAAGCAGCGCTCTAAGAATCACCATTCCTTTCCCAACCATCCTTGGTAGCGCATTTAACTGCCAAGTTCCTTTCCACTTTTATACACCGCATTAAGGTATATAAAAATTGTTAGACTCCAAACCGCACTAACTTTTATAGTTATTGTAACATCTTCTCCACTTCTATACACCGCATTAAAGTGTATAGAACTTATCAGACTGTGAATCGCACTAACGTTTACAGTTACTATTTCATCTACCCCAATTCTATACACTGCATTAAGTGTATTGAATCCATTTAATTTATTGACTGTAAACCACAATAACGTTTACGATCCCTTCTTATACGTATTTTAATCTTTTCTTTCTCTGTCCCATTTCAGATTAAAACCAAAGAATTAGTATTAAGTTATTAGATTGAATTGTTATTGTTTCATATTATTTTCTGTTCTTTTAATAATAAGTTTTGTATTGTTCTATGCAATGTTTTTCGTAGCATTAAATAATTTTACTGAAACTGACTGACTATTTTTATAACTAGCACAGCCTTTCCTTCATATTTTTAAGACAACCCAACCGCAGGTTCGTACAGTGCTTTTAGCTCATCAATCCCCTAACTAGAGGGTGTGTTAAAACTCGCCACAAGAGCTAATGAACATCACCAGGTCCCCCATCTGTTTATCTGCTATTTTCCTCGATTCACGGAAAAGTAGCTACAATGCGTATTCCGTTTATATTTGGTAAGGTTGGAGCATTCATATAGCACGTCTTGAATAATCTTAACCTATTTCTCATGAACGCAGCTTTTACGGAGTTCCTCCGTAGAAGAGTCTCTGCCTTCTTAGGACACAGCTGCCAAGAAATCGAGCCAGTGGTTAGTTCTCCTCATCTGTAGATTTAAAATATTATTCCTTAATTCTAGGTCCTACCTATGGATTCTTCCTCTAAGCATAGATTCATAGATAAACCCATCCTTTTATATGTATATATGAAAATAAAAGATAATAATGACCTCACGCAGCGTGGGCATTGTTGTATCGCACAATTTCAAATTTTGCCAAGAAGATAGTTTACCACGTTCTGTTGTTGCTTTTCTCATCATAGATGCTCACGGTAAAAATGTAACTTGGCAGATGGAACGACATTGTTATCGTAAGCACCAGTGACCATGCCCGTCTTCTATTCCCCTATCTTTTATTGCAACTGAAATGTTTTCCTCCAAAATCTTATGCAAGGAACAAATTCTTTATGATTCTGCATACGTTTTTTAGTAAAATGCAACTATTTTGCTCGGGGTCAAACTAACAAAACGAACGATTATTTCCGGAGAGTTCAATTATTTGAAATATTTTGAACAAAATATGTGCGCTGAATATGATTTTAATCACTTATGTCCATATTCTTCTGTGTATGTTTCCCGTACGAGTGCTTAAATTTTCATTAAAAATGAAAAAAAATTAAGATAAGCGTAATATAATGTCAAACATTTATAAAATTTCTAAGATGTATTTATTTTTATCATACGGGAATCGAACTCACAATTTTTAGAATCGGTCATAAATGGAGAATAGAAGAATATTAAAAACTTTTATTTTTAACTATTATAAATTAAATCATAAATACAAAAAAAAACAACCGCCTCGTCCGGGATTTGAAACCGGGACCTTTCCCTTTCCGGGCGTCTGCTCTTAGCTATGGAGACAAATGATTTTCCCTCTTTTTCTCGGAAAGCGGAAGGTCCTGGTTTTAAACTCCGGATGAGGTGGTGGTTGTTTTTCTCTTGTATTGCGTACAATTAAAATATTTGATGTTCTCACCTTTGTTCTTGGTATGATGAAAAAAATGTTTAAAAATATTATTGAAACATACTTCACAAAAAAATACACATTAAAAATATGATAACAACGTTAACTGAACATATAAATAAATAAATAATTTAAACAAAATAAATAAATAAATAAATAAATAATTTAAACAAATAAATAGGTTAAATTTACATCACAGATGAATGGTGTGCGGAGTTCTTTGTCATGTTGTGATGTCAAGTTTTAGTATTCTAAGTATGTGTTGGTAATCTGTATTTATTAGATCTGTGTCTTGTCTTAAATTAGTTAGATTCCTTTTTTCCATGTAGTGCTTCTTTGAATTCGCGTTTTGCTTTGTTTTTCCTTATGTTTATAATTGTTGCCTTATCAAATGCGAATACGTGTCCGGTTTTTATTGTATGGGATGCTAATGCTGATCGTGGTGTTTTCTTGGTTATGTATGTTATGTGTTGTGATAGTCTAGTTTTGAGTTTTTTTGATGTTTGTCCCATAAGGTTTGGGATATTTTTTTAAGGAAAACGTGAATTCAAAGAAGCATACCACATCTATATGGAAAAAAGGAATCTAACTAATTTAAGACAAGACACAGATTTAATCAATAAAGATTACCAACACATACTTAGAAAACTAAAACTTGACATCCCAACATGACAAAGAACTCCGCACACCATTCATCTGTGATCCCTTAAATAAAACAATCATTTAAATTTCACCTATTTATTTTTTTAAATTATTTATTTATTTATTTATTTATTTTGTTTAAATTATTTATTTATGTATATGTTCAGTTAACGTTGTTATCATATTTTTAATGTGTATTTTTTTGTGAAGTATGTTTCAATAATATTGTTTAAAAATTTTTCATCATACCAAGAACAAAGGTGAGATCATAAATATTTTAATTGTACGCAATACTATCATATATTCTAATGTAGCTAACTCCTGAAGAAGGGTACTAATCAAGACCCGAAACGTCGAGTGAACAATAAAAAAGTATTATCCAATGATCGGAGTTTCCTTAAAAAAATATCCCAAACCTTACATAGAAGACAAGCTATTCCCATTAAAATTTTGACACATTGCAGCTGATAACCCGTGACGTAGTTCTGTGACTAATGCATATACATTTTTATAATAAAGACAGAGAGCGGAGAGAGAGTATTGTGTTATGCCTACCGTACTTTCCTATACATTCACGATAGTACGTCACCTAATGGTAGGCAACATGGTTCGTTATGAGCATACCTTGTATTCTATATACCTTCTTATGATTTAGGTAATAAATTAAAATTCTTAAAATTCTTCCAATGGATGATTCCTTGCTTAGTTCATGTTTTTATAGAGTGCATCAACGGTTATGTATAACAACAGCAAATGCTCCGTATCTGGGATACGATTGGAACTAAATAAACTCTCTGTGGTTATACGACCCTGGTTTTCTTTCAACTACTATTCTTATATGTATAACTGCGATATGAAATAAGGTTTTCTTAAAAACATTAATAAAAACAAAACAAAAAGGAAGACATATACTTTACATCATCTAAAAAAATCCCTCCTTCTGATTGAACCTGATTATCATCTGCTTCGCCTTGAACAACTCCTTCAATCTGCAATGCTGGTGATGGTGAACCTTCGTTTAGGTTTCCATCGAATGCTTCAATCAGTTTCCCAATATGTCCGTTAGGTATAGACATACTATTCTCTATCTGTTGAATATAAAATTTCGAATAATATATTAAAATCTATCAAATGTAATGATCAAAAGCATTTAGGATAAAAATGAAGAATTTTTCGAAATATATATGTAAGAAAGGAAGATACTAGCTAGAAGAGATAACAATTACAAACAATACCTTTATTGCGGGATATATGTACACAAGATCAAGGATTTGTTGAAATGATTTATTTGAGCATCATATTAAAGGTGTTGGTACATTACATACTATATAAACGAGCAGCATAAAATAATATAAATTATAAATTTCCCAAGCATAAATATACATTTCTACTTATTTAATATATATATAACAGAAGATGCCTACTTACCAACAAATATTTCTAATTAATCATCCATTCTAATTACTATGATATTTTCAGTAGCTTTTAATCAAAATTTTAATAAGTTTCAACTAGGATGTGCCAAACTTCAGTTGACTTTAGTTACTTATCTATTGAAAATGCCTTCTAACCAGTGATGGGGCTGATTTGACTTTTAATTTTATTCTTAAAAAATGGACTCGATGAGAAAAGTTGACTGAAGATGGTGGAAAAAGGACGTAGAAAAGGATCAAGAGGATTTTTTGTTGTTTGGCCGGAGTATGTCTTTGTTTTGTCCATTACATGTTTGACCGAACCTTTTTTTAGTTAAGTACAATATAACCATGATAAAAGCAAAAATCAGTACAACTCTTGGTTACCCAGTGTGTAAAAGTTCTTGTTTTCGTTAAGAAAATGAAAAGATTTTATAAGATTTGCGATGAAATGATATCGCACCGATCAGTTTTCGCACGGCCTAGCGTATAAAAAGGTTTACAGATTGACGATATTTCCCTTAAAATTGCCTCACACATCTGATAAAAAAGTGGTAAGTTTATATACCAATACCAATCTTGGAAGAAAATCGTTTATTGATTGCATTTTTATCGGGAACTTTACCGAATTCGGATCCAAACATTATCCACTTCGTTTCGTTAATGTTATTTTGTTCGGATTTTGCTTAATAGAAAGCGTGTCGTTTTAAAATCTATCTGGATAATGATCAGATATATCTCTGTATTTGGATTCATCAGATGAAACTATACCTACTGTTCATTTATAGTTATTTTGGTACGTTTTTTTTAATGAAATGTGATTAAAATTTAAGATATTTAAGATAAGTTCAAAAAACTGCTTCATCAAAAGAATAAAATACAGAATTATCACACCATCGCACCATCAAATACAAAATGCAAGTACATCAGAAATTGACAAAGCCTTAATCTTGTTTTTTTTTCAAGAATATACCACGCGCAATACTCGATGCTATTTTATCCCTCAACTGATAAAATATCCTCAATTTCGGAAAAGTTTCGAAACGGAAACGAGAGCTTTTGCACAGTGTTAGTTGTTAACTTCTCCTAGCTCTTATTTATCATTCAGTCTTTTTTCGAGTGATAAGAAAACGGATTTAGGGAACGATAAATGAGATATCTTGCACACTAGGTACATACATACAACAACATATTTTTGTATAATAAGTGACTCATGTTTGAGTAAAAGAAGTAACCATACAATACATAATCTACGTACAAAAGTTATATCGAAGAAAAATATGTCAAAAAATAATGTCTTCGTCTGGAATAATGTGGCTTCATCAGAGCAAAAGGTTAAATTACTCCTTGAATCTCGCATGCTATTTCTTATTTTATGCCAATGTAACTATTATATAACTAAAAGAAAAGTATAGAAAATTTTACGAGCAGGAGGTAAAATAAAAACAAAAAAAAACATATTTTTCTGTTAAATAAATTCGCAATTTCCGTTGCTCTTAGTGGTAAAGACCTGTAGATTTTTTCTTATTAGTTTTCATGGAATTTCATGACAAATTCATTCTATTATTTTTTTACTCCTTGTTCATTACATTTCAATGGTTCACTGATTTTATGGATAACACTTGGTGGAATAAGTTTATTTTAATTGCCATCTTAAAAAAAGATAATAAAAAATACTACTTGTTTTTTTTCCACAACGTACATGTATATTTTAAATTTACATATAATGTAACAGCCAACGCGTTTCGTCTTGTCAGGACATCTTCAGGGCTTTTGTTGTACTGAGGGAATGATTGATTTAGCTGTTAAATAAACTCTCATGGGTAGCTAACGCATGCGTAATGTACTAAAATTCACATTCAAAAGTGGGCTGTTGTTTTTAAAATCTAGCTGATCATTTACTATAAAGCAGCCATCATCCTTAGCTTTTTTAATTTCAAAAGTTTCATATCTATCTAGTAATTTTTTATCAGATAAATTGTGTAATAATTTAATGTCGTCTGCATTAGGCTTGTGTCCGGTTAAGCTAAGGTGTTTAGCGAAACCGGAATTAGGGTTTGCAGCCTTTGAGCTATTTATATGCTCCTTGAATCTTGTTTTAATTGATCTTTTAGTTTGTCCAATGCGTTGAAGAGAGTTTTTGATATTTAGTATATGTGGCACACACTTAAGTTAACAGCGGTAACAATAAAGTAAATACAAAATGAACAAGTAAAAGAGCTATAATTTCTATAAGACCAATTCTTATGATACCCTAGATGAATATGGTCACCCACCAGTGCTAGTTTGATCGATGAATTGGTTTTTGGCATATATTTCTATCGTAGGAGAATAAAAATGATTATGACTAATTTCATAGGATTTTATATTTTGAAGAACTTTTCAGTACAATGAAAACATCTAGGACTGATCACTTTTACAGTATACGTAAAAAACCTATATTTTAATATGGCAACACAAAGAAGTGGTGGCCCGATTTATGTCACAACCCCAAGAAGGAGTTACCCAATTTGTCCCATTTTCGAAGTTAAATCTACAAAAAGACTGTAAGCAAAATTTCAGCTCTCTATCGTGAAGACAGTCGGATAGTTGCACAGACTGAAGGACGGACGTATGGACGGACATGTAAAAATCAAAAGAACTTATTATTATGCGTTGGTGTCTAATCCATTTTACTCTACCATTATTATTTCTATGTGTTATAAACCCTATGATTTCATCATCTAGGGTGCAAGTAAGCACACAAAAAACTGTGAGTAGTATACTGAATGTACGTTGACGGTGTCATGTTATTTAGAAAAGGTACAAGTATCAAATCTGTTGCAACTACCGTTGTAGAAATAAATATCTAACCTTTCCTTGTAAAGAACAAAATGTTTCAATAAGGCAAATGGGTCAAGACGTACTTCATAAGCTTCATAATGTACGATTTAAAAGAAGTGACTAAAAATATATACGCCTTTGCAGAATAGAAGAATTTTAAGAATTTTTATTTTTAAAGATTCTAAATTAAATCATAAATACAAGAGGAAAAAACAACCGTCTCGACCGGGGCTTGAAGCCAGGACCCTCAGTTTTCCGGGCGACTGGTCTTACCACTGGGTTAACGAGATAGATTAAAATTCTTCTATTCTTCATTTATGATTTATTCTTCATTTATTTCTAAAAATGGTGAGCTCGATTCCCGCATGAGAAAAATAAATAAAATTGAAAAATTTACATTTTAACCCCTGTTTACGAGAGCAATACGATACCCTGCGATTTTTTAGTGGCAACCTGCTCTTCCTACAGATCTTTCTCTATTTCTAGGTTGACAGCGTCCTCAACTAAATTTGTTTAGTTTAGTGGTGGCAAAGAGATATTAATGTAAAATTTACATATATATATCTTTTTATATTTATATATTTACATATTATAGCAAATTTCGACAACACTGCGAAGTTTTCTCATCCGATTACAAATGTAAACAAACATATATGTTGAGGTTAAGTTGAAAATCACATCAAACTAAGAGCATTGCTGCAATAAATTTTTGTATCGCACGAAACGTAGAAAGAGTAAGAAGCATCTTCAGCGACAACCGCATTGCTACAACCAATCAGAGCTCTGCCACGTTCGATAAATCGCCCTTATATGTGCTCTTTCATTGCTGCTGGTTAATGACAGATAAAAGCAACTGTGGCTTATTATCAGAGCCGTAAATAGTAGGGAAAAAATTAAAATTCTCATCCACTTATTCTTTGTCTCAAATGTAACAAGTTTTTAAAAGAAAAAATCATTCACACAAACACTCTAGTAGATATGATTTCAAATACACGATGACGGGACACGGTACACAGGTATGTATTCTATATAACTTGATGAGGAGACCTCCAATGCAAACGTCAGCCGTGAAGAAGAAAAAGAGCACGCATAAGTAAAGCTTCTCCCTGCTTAGTCACAGTTTCAGACTAGAAAAAAGGAACCTCGTTGAAAGGAACAGAATGTGAGTGGGTGACGTACGCGTATGGCTGAGATATGCGAATAGTACCTCTTATACAGGGTGTTTCGTCCATAGTGGTCCATAGATCAGGAGGTGATAGTAGTCACCTAGTCAAACAAAAAACTGTAGGGCAAGGGGGTGGCGGCATCTTAACCGTTTCGGATTTACAGGGTGATTAAGAAAATATGCAAGTATTTCACAAAATACCCTGTATCTTAAAAAGTTCAAGGTATACGGTCACTTATGGAGGTCCTTCTATGCAGACCTTCATGGCCTTTCAAACAGTTGTTCGATCAGCCCCGTACTCCTTTCCCCTCCGGAGTTATCGTGGTATCGAAAAATATGGAATAATAAGTGTCAAGTAAAAGTGAGATAACTTCATCGGGACAAAGTATTGATTCGGTAATTTCTTTTAAGCTTAGGTGAATATCGGAATTTTTGATAGCTTCTTAAGAGCATGAGGATACAGCCTGTCACCCTACTTTGTTATCCAAGGCTCTGTTTCTAGAATCGATTTTGTTTGCTATGCTGGGTGATTATCCTGCAGTAGTTATCCAAAGATGGGGCTGCAATCTGTCGCTTATATAGGAAATACGCACCATGCTCCAAGAAACTTTTAAATATCATCTTTTAGCTTGTTACCCTGATCACGATGAAAGCCTTACAAATGTTCAAACCCCCGGAAATGTTTTTCTGCTTCCGAGAGTATATATTGTGGTGTTGCTAAAAGATAGAGTGAGAAAATTTTTGATAGGTGGGAGTGAGATAGGAGAGTAAAAGTTATGAAAGTTTATAAAAAAAACTAGATAAGACTGTGTCAAGGTTGAACGCGGATCAATGACTCTTATTCTATTATAGTAGTCACTGCGCTTACGAACTGAGTTGCCAAAGCCACGATTTGAATACCCCTCGTTAAAATATTCCATCTTAATTTTATTATTATTTTTCACATAATAAACATTGATTAAAAATAGCCTATTTATAGTAGAATAGGTCGTGAGAAGAAGTCTGAGTATTCACACTCCTATACTCGGGGGCTTAAATAGCGATCACCGTACTCAATTTTTTAGTATTTACCTCTTTTTTATTCGAACTGAGCACTAGATTTTTCGCACCTTAGATCGGCTCTAACTCTGTAGGGTTATGTTCGACCGGAAAATGGGTTTCACTGTTCGCCTCAACTCATTATCAGCTACAACTCATAGAAGATAATTTTTCTCTGGATACTTTAAGGGTGAGGAATAGGAGCCTCCGGTGGGGGGAGGGGTAATATACCTTTTTACTGATTGAGAAAACTTTGTCGGGACGTTTTGGCCACTGAAATACTAATTTTCATACACTTGTCATTATCACACTAATCACATACATCCCAGTTACTACATTTCGCATACGGTTTTGCAGTTCTTTCTTTCACGGCTATTAGTGCTCTATTGTGAGCAATTTTCTCATAGGAAGTCATATTCAACGACGCACCAATTCCGCACAATCACGAGTGGTAAAAAAGTCCACTTTTTCACCCAAGAAAGTCGCTCCAAATATATCTGATCGCCAGAGCTTTCTCCCGCTTAATTCAAATAAACATTGTTAATAAAATATATTCAGAGTATCATAATGCATCGTTTAAGACAACTCTCATGTTTTTTCATGTCGGGCCTAAAGTTGTATGAAACGTGGGCATTGTCGTTTAAGAATAGACTCTATGTCTATTAGCGTAGTAAGTAAACGGAGTATATTTATATTACTGAGAGAAGGCTAAAAAAGAAAAAAACATGTATACAGTTAGAAAAGTAAAAAATATATCAAATAGCTATAACAATATGTATCCAAGTTGCGCCCCAAAAGCTTAAGATAAGTTAAGTGGCAATATTGATTTGTAGAAGATTCTGTTGGATCCTGTTCACGGAATGTTAACTGGCAAACGATTCCACAAACGAATTCCCTGGATGAAGTAAGAGCACTCACCATATCATGATTTATAACGAGGGATCGAAAAGTTTATGTTCCGGAATGATTGCAGGAAACTCAAGCTATCAAATATCAAATCGGGTTACATCATTGAATACAACCAAGAGTTTAATACACCAGACTGAATCGAGAACTGGAAAAATCATAGGTACAGCCATATGTGAAATATGGTAGCAAAAGGGATTTAGCTAGTCTTGCTCGTAAATGATGCATTAGGAAATCAGAGTTCAACCAAAGCTGCCGCAGACACCCATATATTTTCCATAGTGTAACACTGACATTATCAAAACAGGAAAATTTTGGATTGAGATGAAACCCTAGACACTTTACAGAATTTATATATACTAGTCTATTGTCGGTCAAATAGATCGGTGGTAAAGAGTTTTCATCAATATCACATCTACAGATTGTACATGTACAAGAATTAAGAATGATTATAAGAAGGAAAGAATATTGCTTTGAATACTAGGGAACATTAATGCTGAAAACTTATTCAAACATAATTAGTTAACGGAAGTATGAACAGCTATAGTGTATGTACAGAAGTCTTCTGAAATAAAAAATTATAGAACAAAACTGAATTTCTTCATCTTGAATCCTATGGCTTCCACAGCTAGTTTCTATCTGAAAGAATCAATTTGCTCATTGAATTCAATATCCGCCATTTTTTTTTCTTTTGTTCATACCAGTGAAACTATTAAAAAGGAAAACGAGAAAAAATTTATAAATACCCTAGATCTGTAAATACAGTCACCCAACTATTTTTCAAAACGTGCGGGTTAGATCGTTAGCGGTCGTTTTAAATTAGTTCCTCAGACGGAGAAAATTTAATAACCATTTTTTCTTTAAGTTCAGTGCACTAAAAGCATCTGGGCTGGTCGTTCTCTCAGTAGATATATGTATAACTAAAATCGGAATTTAGATACTTCAACTTTCAACCCTATGAAGGAGTTGACAGATTTGCACCATTGTTGAAATTCCACCTGAAGTATTGCATGTAAAATTTTAGGTCTCTACATCAAAGTGTATCGTGTATCCATTCCAAATTTTCGTATGACATACGAAGAAATATCCCAATTTTGCGGAGTAGCTAAATAAGCCAAGAAAACCCAAGTTTTTGCATTGAAGTTCTGTGAAGATTTATTTATTGAGCTAATTCCCACTCAACCGGTTTGTGAAATTCATTCCCATCTTATAGCCCGCGAACTTTAGAATTTCACTTCGGAAAAAATCCAACCAAGCTAAAAATTGGTATACACTTACCTTTCAGCTCTCCAAATAAGGTGTGAAAAGTCCCCGGAATTCGGTTGTCTGCATAACTTGTGACAGACCAATAACAGTTTTTTTTTTGTTTTTAATATCTCCGTTCCTGTCGGTCATTGAAAAAACCATTGGCGGGAAGTTGAAAAGTTATTTTAATAAAACCTTTCGAATTTCTGAGTTTCGCCTTTGGTAAAATACTTTTTATCACTAATTAACCAATTAACCTAAATAAATAATTTCAAAACATTTATTTCGACGAACCCACTTATTTATTAGTTGTTTACAGTTTTCTCTCATTTGGTACTTGGTGCTTAGACCGAAAGAGAACGCTATATAGAAGTGAGTCCATTTTCTGCCGTGTATTTCTATGGACGTAGTCAGTCCATATTATATATGTCAGTGGTTTTACATTAGAACGCTGCAAATATTTCAGAATCTTCGGAGTTAGGACTAAGTTAGGGCTCTGATGTGGTAGTGAAGCCGTCTGTTTCGTGGCTTGGAAAGTGTTTCTCGAGGGCTCGGGATCACCCAAAGTTGGGGTCCCAAACTCAAATTCTGAGAAAAACCTATACACACACATCACATGCATAAAATAATATTCATTGGAATAAATTTTTTTTTTAAGTTTTGAAATAAAAATACTTTGTATAATTTTTGGAAGTTGAATAATTTAAATAAAACAACTATAAAAGAAAAAATATATACTCAATTAATTAAATATTTTTTACTTTAATGGCAACACCAAGAAAGAGTTGCCCTACTCAGCCCATTTTTGAAATTATTTTTACTATTTTTACAAAAAGGCTGTGTACAAAATTTCAGCTCTCTACGTTAACGCGTTCTCAGGCAGTGTCCAAATATATCGTGCAAAATGAAATTTTTGTATAGCAACTCTACGAAGTAGTTACCCGATTTATCCCATTTTCGAACTAAAATTTACTTTTTTTCTAAAAAGCTCGTGTGCAAAATGTTTGTGATACCACAGTGATGACGCAAAAACAAAATTAATTAAAAAAATGTCTTCAATAATGGATTCTTTCCGAGCACCTGGACCATTAACATTTGAGGGAAATGTAAGCAACGAGTGGTCAAAATTTAAGAGAATATTCGAGATTTTCATAATGGCAGCTACCAAGAATGAAGAACTTGACGACAAGGTGAAGATAGCTATGTTGCTGAATCTAATGGGGGAAAAATCCATGGAAATATTCGATACGTTTAACCTTACGGAGGCGGAGAAAAAAGTCTATTCAAAAGTTGTGGATAAGTTTGATACCTATTGTAACTCAAAAAATTATATAATTTATGAAAGATTCAAATTTCACAGCCGAAAGCAACAATTAGGAGAAATATTCGATAATTTTTTAGCGGATATTAGCAAACAGGCCAAGAAATGTGACTTCACCAATACATTGGAGCCCATTACAGACCAAATGATCCATGACAGAATAGTGTTGGGCATTATAAATCCCGATATACAGGAAAAGTTACTTCGAATGGAGAACTTAACACTTTCAAAGGCTACAGAATTTTGTCGGGTGTTGGAGGCTACACACAAATATGCAAAAGAAGCTCAACATGCAGAGCCGGTGCATGAAATCACAAAAAATTTTAAAAGTCGTATAAGTCAAAAGCTTAAAGATTTTGGACAATCATCATTACGTGGAAATAAATTTGAATTTAAGAATAAATCAAAAAAGATGATAAATGATTGCAAAAAATGTTCACTAACACATAAAATAAATGCATGCCCTGCTTTTGGAAAAAAGTGCTACAAATGTGGTAAAATAAATCATTTCTCATCTGTATGTAAAAATAAAAACGTACACGAGTAGTAAATAACGATCCATGCAAAGATAAATTAGAACATCTAGTTATAGACAGAATAAAAATTAATTCAGTCAATAATGAAATAAGTAAAAAACGAGTTTTCATACAAAACTGAGGCCAAGCCGCATGAAAAAGTAGAAAATAAACTTTTCTTCACACACAGAGGTGGACTCAGATTTTTTGATTGGGACATTTCTCTTGAATATTCTTTGCCTTCATGAATCAAATCACTTATTACCTCTGATTGATCATACAGAAATATATCGGTGATTGTCACCGAATAAAATCTGAGTCCACCTCTATGTGTGAAGAAAAGTTTATTTTCTACTTTTTCATGCGGCTTGGCCTCAGTTTTTTATGAAAACTCGTCTTTTACTTAATTTATTTTCTGCTTTTTTCACGTTAACTAAATTGTTATTACGTGCTGCTTTCCATGTTTTCCACAGACATTTCCTATTACTATGAATTTTTTTTAAAAATTTACATGAATTTTCCTTGATTTTTCATGTAAGTTTTCATGATTGTTGAAGAGAAAGTATTGATGCCAGTAGGACGGAAAAAAATTATTCCGCAAAGCTTATAAAAGTTTTTTGTCGGAAAATTTTCCGGAAAGGTCAGAAAATTCCGGAAATTTTCGGAAAATTTTCCAGAGAAATTGGAAAATTCTGCATTTTTCCGGAAACAGATTTATCACTAATCATATCGATGTCAATTTGTCCGATGATTTTCCGGGTTTTCCACGGAATTTTCCACAAAAGCAACTTTATGCAACTCATTTCGCTCAACAACTTTGTCTTAGGTTGCAAAACGCTCGCTTGGTCTGAAAAACTCCGGAAAAGCGTTTTACATGAATTTTTTTTCTGCAAGTTTTCACCATTGTCGGAGAGAAAGTAATGATACCACTTGAAAGGAAACTTAATCCTGCATAATTTAGAAAACTTTTTTACCGAAAAATTTTCCGGAAAAGTCGGAAAATTCCGGAAAAAAAATTCGGAAATATCGGAAAACTCTGCATTTTTCCTGAAACGGATTTATCACTATAATCAAATTTGTACCAAATTTTCAAATGATTTTTCCCGATTTTCCGGGTTTCCATGGAAATTTCTGGTTCAAATTCAATTGTCACGCGACATGAACCTGTGTGCCAAATTTCAGCTCGCTGTGATGACGAAAAGTAGGTCTACGAGAGTGTCGAAAATAGTAAAAGAGAAATATATGGACAGACAAATTCGTATACGAGTTAAAGGGAAAGGCCTCAAAAATAACGGTAGTTGGTACAAAAAATTAAAAGTGTGTGACAATGAAATCGATTTCAAGATCGATTCGGGGTCAGAAGTAAATATATTACCAGCTTCTCTATAGGAAAAATATTTTAAAACTGAAAGTACATTACAGCTGACTTTCATAGAACTAGAAGCATATGGGGGCATAAATTGAGCGTTTTAAGTGCAGTGAACTTAGAAATAACAAATGATGATAAAAAATTTAAAGAACTATTTATAATTGCGGAGGTAAGCTCCTCTCCAATTTTAGGCTTGAGCTCTTGTGTGAAATTAAACTTGATAAAAAGAATTGATTTTTATTGCCATGAAATAAGTGCGGATAAAGATAAATTTTTGGAACGAAATAAGAGTACATTTAGGATATTAGGCTGTTTTCCCGAAATTTGCAAAATTTATTTAAAACCAAATGCGGTGCCAGTTAGGAGACCCCCTCGTAGAATCCACTGACTTTAAAAGAAAAAGTCAAAATAAAATTACACGAAATGGAAGCAGCAGGTATAAGAACAAAAATAGTACACCCTACGGATTGCGTTCACAACCTGGTAATTATAGAAAAGGCAGATAAAACTGTACGTCTATGCCTTGATCCGTGAGATTTAAATACAAATATTGTAAAAGAACCCTTTGAAATTCCTCGATTAGAAGATCTTAGTAACAAATTAAAAGATATGGTTTATTTCACGGTTTTAGATCTGAAAGAAGGTTTCTGGCAAGTTGCCCTAGATGAAAATAGTATGTGCATTTAACACACCTTTCTGGTGTTATAAATTTTTGCGCCTTCCATTTGGATTAAATTTCGCACCTGAACTGTTTCTAAAATTAAATACCAAGTACTTCGGAGAACTCCCTGGAATATTTATATACTTTGATGATATTTTGATTTTCGGTAAAACAAAATTAGAGCATGATTTGAATTAAAAGCAGTGATAGATCGAGCAAATCAGATCAATATTAAATTTGATGCTAGTAAATTGCAGTATTGTCTAAACGAAGTCAGGTATTTAGGGTACATATTTTCCAAAAAGGGAATTATGATAGATCCCACCCGTGTTAAAGCTATATAAGCCATTGAAGAACCAAGCAATAAGAAAGAACTGCAGCGATTTCTGGGATTAATTAATTATTTGCGTAATTTTATTCCGAATATGTCGGAACTCACTTTTCCTCTTAGAGAATTGTTAAAAAAGAATATAAGCTTTGTTTGGTTACCGATACATACAAAAGCATTTAAAAAGTTAAAGGCACCTATATCTATTGCCCCTGTACTACACAATTTCGATGAGAAGTCTCCAATATACATATATACAAACTGATTCCTCCCTAGTTGGAATAGGTAGTTGTTTAATTCAGTCCAACAAATCCATTTGTTACGTATCTAAGGCCTTAACGGAAGAAACTGAACAAAGGTATGCACAAGTAGAAAAGGAACTATTGGCAATATTGTCTGCTTGTCAAAAGTTTCATAACTTTATTTATGGCAGAAAAGTTACAGTTCTAACAGACCACAAGCCATTAGTTGCCTTAGCAAAAATACAACAAAATCAAAGAGTCCAAGATCTTATATTTTGCAAACTGAAGATAACCAAGTCTTACGAAAAAATCCAGTACATTTAAGATACTCAATGTTTTCACCTCAGTTTAAAGGCCCGGATATAAATTGTGATTTATCCCACTCAAATAACGACTTCTATATTAAGATGTGATATGAAGATTGATCATAACAATGACAATAATTTATGTATTTAAAATAACTATTTAAAGCAGAAATATACTTATACATACATACAATATACAATAATTATTTAAAGCAGAAATATACACTATTCTCACACATTATCTAACTTCGTTTCAAAGACCATTACTAGAGTAAAATAATTGAGATTTTCTTATGCTTAAGTGATTTAATTTTACTAATTATAAATTTATAGATCACAGGAAATTCTAAATAAATTTTTCGTGTACACATCAAACTTCAGAGCTACTACTCCGTTGGAAGGATACAATCGTAGGCTAAACGACGCGACGCACAATAGCGTAGCGAACCTTAAAAGTTGGCCATAAATCACAGGCATAATGAGTGGATTCCTAAGCTGAATATTTCTCTTTAAGGATGTTATTAAAGGTAAGCGAATTCGGTAATCAATATTTAATCCAATTTCGAATTTTATGATATCAAATAATAGACAATATAATTACAATCCAAGGTGTGTTACAGATTTTAGAATTTTTGTTTTTGAGGGGAAATAAAGGGGAACATTGGAACAAACTTTCTTTTTTTCACTTCATAACTTTTACACCTTCAGCCATAGCATAATGAAATTTTGTGTGCTTATGCATTTTCGAAGCCCGAAAATTCTCGTGTTCGTAAATTTTCGAAATTCGAAATTTCGTTTAACGTACATTTTGTTCTAGTCTTGATCTCTTTGCTCAAAAGCATTATTTGTTCTTCAATTTCATTCCGCCCTGACCTACTCATAACATCACAAAGTTCTTTTGGGTCTCGTCCCTGAAAGTAATGATGGAATATTTGATTTTTATTCAAATGGACTATCTTTGAAAAATCTCGATTACCGAGGTAAGGAGCAAATAAAAGCAGGCAGCAAAATCGGTTATGAAATATACAATCAACGTTCATTAGATAAACGAAAAAACCGAAACTGGATATGGAGGGGTGGGCGGACACCTAATAATCTGCGTGTTTCTGAGAATAATTTAAAACGACTAATAATCAACGGCCATTTTATGTTGCAGCAATGACTTAAAACTGCATACACTTTTTGCAAGTAATAGTTACTAAAATGATATTACATATCTGAACTTGAAGGTTCCATAACGAAACAGTTCAGAGCTTAAACTCACAATAAATGCACAAAAACAAGTAAAAACAAGTAAAAAAGGTAAAATACGTGTAAAACCAATTCTTATGATACCCTAGAATCTAGATGAATGCCCGCATACAATTTTGTCTGGTCACTCTTCTGTGCAAGTTTGATTTTCGAAATGGTTTTACGCATATATTTCTAGAACGGTTCGTCGGACAAAAAAAAAATGATTATAACCAATTTTATAGGATTTCTTATTCTAAAGAAGTTTTGGTACAATAAAAATGTCTAGGACTGATCGTTTCCACAGTATCCGTAAAAAACTCAATTTTTGAGTGGCAATATCATGAACGGGTTGCCCGATTTATTCCATTCTTTAAATTTTATTTGCTATTACTATGAAAACACTATAAACCAAATTTCAGATCTCTACGTCAATGCATTCTCAGGCAGTGTCCAAATATATAGTGGAAAACGAAATTTTTTTATGGCAACCCCACGGTTTGTCTCATTGTCTCATTTTCGATCTTAATTTTACTTTTTTTTTAAAGTCTGCGTACAAAATTTCAGCTGTTTATGTACACGCTTTCTCGAGGACGGACGAATGGACATGCAAAAATCAAAATAATTCTGAGTATTATGCGTACCGTAGTATTTTGCTCTACCATCATTATTTCTGTGCGTTACAAACGGAATTATAAACTTAGTATACCCTATGGATTCCATCTAGAGTATAACGAACGCTAATATCACATATGTAATCTCCATAAACAAATGGCTTCGACTGAGTCATCCTGAAGAGAAAGGGAACTGAGCTGACGACCTTTCGGTTTATTATGCCCAGGATAGTAAGATATACGAAAATAATAAAAACGATCTCGCATGTGCTATTTTTAGGGTTCCGTACGCAAAGGGTAATAACGGGAACCCTATTACTAAAACTTCGCTGTCCGTCCGTTCGTCACCAGGTTGTATCTCATGAACTGTAACAGATAGACAGTTGAATTTTTAACAGAGTATGTATTTCTATTGTTGCTATAACAACGTTTTTTTCCTTGTTTTATTCTCATTCATTATTATTATCATAAGTAGGCATTTTTTTTTCAAATGGCGCCTACTCTCATTTGAAAAAATAAATAAAAGGTACATAGTGTTAAATTTTGTACGATAGTACGGAACCCTCCGTGCGAGTGTTCGACTCGCACTAGGCCGGTTATTTTATTTATGGCCAACTTTTTATGTCAATTGCCACACTGTGCGACTGTGTTATTGGTAATATAATAGCAAAACTTGATAAAAGTTCCCTAACAATTATGGAATTCTCACCTCAAGTGTCCTTATCTAAACAATACTGATCTTAGGTTAGGTGAAAATATGAGGAGATGATGATATTTTTGTAGATAAATACATTAACTGAAGTTCTAGCAAAATGCAATTAAGAACAGATAAAAATATATATATTAGTTGTTTTCAAAATCAGAGGGATGTGCTTTTGCAGGCATGAAATCATTTCAAAATTTTTACTAGCTGCTTTACTAAATTATATGCAAAAGCAAAAAACACTATAGACACATTGTATTATAGTCCTTATTACAGACAGATAATTATTATTGTTAATAATTAAATAATAATTTATCCTTAAAAATCAGAAAATTTACAATTTATTTCCAGTGTATACTTTGGTGACCACATGCGAAATATGTAGGTATATTTGAAAATAAATTTCAGAATGGATTTAATTTCAGTGATAAATTCTTTCACACAAAAATGGGAAGTATTCCATAAGAAATCTAAGTGAATTTAATTCCCACTGAGGTCTAAATTGATTCTGATTGATTGTGGGTTTAATTAACATCAACTTAATTTGTGGACTTAATTCCTGCTTACTTATTTCCATCTAGCAAATATTTTTTTTGCAATTTCGTATATTTTTAAATTTAGATCTGCAATTTATAAAAAGTTGATGTACAATGTTTCAGCTTCTTAAGTCAACAAGTAACCAAGCGACTGACAGATAGACGGACGAACATGTAAAATTCAAAATGCCTTTTAAATACAATCCATCAAAATGTATGTGTCGTAGATACTTTATACTTTCATAAAGTGTAGACAGATAGTGTAACAGTTTGAGCTTAACGACTTTCTACACTAAGGGCCGTAAACACCAACGAGGATAATCCTATTTCCTCTTTAAAGATTATTCCTATCCAAGAATAATCCTGCTTGCTTTGGTCATAAACACCAACTCGTGTAAAACAATGAGTTTTTTGCTAATGTGGCATTACTTTCGGATATTTTCGGTAGGTATGTCGAAATAAAAGAGTATTATATTTTAAAATAAGAAATGTTGAATAAGCAATATAATGAACAAAATTAATTTACTTTTCAGTTTTCTTTTTTAATAATCCTGGAATAGAAATTTTACACCCGGAAAACCTCGGATAAATTATTGAACTGGTGTAATACGATGAATTAAATCGCGAGTAATCTTGGTTGGTGTTTGTGCATTACACGTGAATATGGATTATTCTGGTAAAATTGATAAACTAAACACACTTTTGGCTATGAGCGTTGCTCTGACATGAACGATTCGGTTAAGTGGGTAATTTAAGAGTATTAGTTGATTATTTCCAACTACATCAAATTACCCAAATGTCCCAATCTTTTACATGAGTCACCAAAATGACCGTTTTAGCCAATCACCAATCTATATTTACGTGCAATGCATAAACACCAACCAATATTACTCGAGATTTAATCCATCGTATTAGACCGGTGTAATATTTTATATGTGGTTTCCCGGCGATATAATTTCTATTCGACAATTATTTCGAATTGGTGACAGCTCATAATTCCGATTATTAAATTTTATTTGTGAATTTAATTTAATTAATTTAATTTAATTTTAATTAAACTGAATTAAATTATTAAAATGGATGCAAGTGAATCGGATCAAAGTTATATATGTGAAGAATTTGAGATGAGTTCATCGACAAATTCCTCGTCGGATGAAGAGACGGTGTCAAGCTTACCACGAAGACCTAGGCAAAGGAAGTTTATGGAAAGAATAACTCCGTTGGAAAAATTATGATAATGACGACTTCATAGAAAGGTTTAGATTTCCAAAAGATATTGTTTGTGAAATAGTAGAACTGTTGAAGGAAAACCTTGCTTATCACGACTATCGAAACAATCCTATGCCGATTTTGATTTATGTTGTTGTTTCTTTCCAAATTGCATCGGGTGATTTATTTGGTGTACATCAGGTTACAATTTCTTCTCCTGGAGGCAATAACGTGGAAAACTTTAGAAGCAGGAAAGGTTTTTTTTTTCTTTTTTTTTCAATAAATAAGAAAGTTGTGTATGATTCGGATTTGAAATTCACGACTATTGATGCAAGGTAATATTTATATACATCCCAGCAAACAATTTCCCAGTGCGCCAAATTCGGAGCTTCGGAATGGTAAGAACATAATTGGAAAGTGTGCGAAAGAGCCAGAGTGAAAAATAAATTCCCACTTTTAAGGGCTTTTTTAAGAATTCTTAATAAACGCTGCCATACTTCACCAGTCCTAAATGACCCCAGTGCTTCGAGCCCAATATCTTTCGGTCCTGTTCGATATTCAAAAGTTAGGGTGAGGATTCTTCTATTTGACGGAGGAAATGAAGGCTTTGAACAAAGTGCAAAAGATTCCCTTCAACTTAAGTGATATACTTCATTCGTTGCCTACAATTTCAAAAGAAGACTTACGAAGTCTCGAAAATAAGTGTAATAGAAGTAGAGTCTACCAAAACATTGGTAGGACCTTTTCTTAACAATGGAAAATGTTTTATTATTTTAATTTTACAGTAAGCATTTTCATTTTCAACTCTTGGAGGGTTGGGTTTGACTATATCCATCATCAAGCATGGACGATACAGAAAAGCGCCTGAAAGCAGTATTTCATAATGTAAAATGCTGATTTAATTTAGATTCTCCGAACTGGCAAAACTCAAATCTTAAAAATGTTTTAACGGCATTATTATTTCCTTCGTTTCTAATGTGAATATCATATTGCTTATTTAAAACATTTTCAAAAAAATTTTGAGCTTTTACCAGTTCGGAACGCATTGATATATATTACTCAGAATTTGGTATGAATTCCTTAGGATTTCTATCGGAGTTCAGATAAAAATCTTGACAATTTCCTTTAGGAAATCATTAGGTATTCATAAGAATAGACCAACTCTTTTCGCGTGTCGGTTTGAGGGGAATTATTCGGCACTCTCGGCGTTTTTGTAAAAATTTTCATATTCTGCTCGCAAAGAATTTGTACGGAAAAGGTTTAAGAATCCGAAATTTTTCGGAATTTTTTTAATTTTTGTTTTAAAATGCTTAGAAAAATTCCGAATTTGGCACACTGGGTTGGCGAGGTTTTGCCAAAAGTAACGAATGAACAATATGTAGTTGTGAAACAGGGACAGCATTATGGCAATCAAGTGTGTATATGATTGCTTCTCTTTCAACTATTCATTCAAGAAATGGAAAAAAACGTGGAAAACGTAAGCTTTATGCAAGTTTTTGTTTCTGTTTGTTTATTTTCCAGCTATGAAAGTCCAGTCCAAAAACACAATGGTAATTAAAAGAAGAAAAATTATAATAACATATTATGGAAATATATAAAAAAGTTGACTTTACGTTTATGAATTACAAAATATCAATCGAGACACATTAAAAATAAGTTGAAATTGGTAAATTAAAAGTAATTTACTCAACCCTCGCAAGTATATAAAATATATATGTATACTTGCTTTTGGTAAGGAAAAGGCGAATTACTTATAAATTACATTTTTTACCTTGCTTTCTAATGTCCATTTAGTCCGTCGCCTAAATTAGAAACGAGCATTTGGCAATATCGATATCGAGGGTTATGCTTGAACATGGCAAGTTATTTTCGAATTATTTTCGATTCATTTTGTTTGCTGGGATAGTTTTGTCATATGAAATACCAAGGAAATTTTTATTATATCTACATAGATGGCTTGAATATGATGTATACAGTGAGGTACATTTTTGCGGATGCCGGATATGCCTGCAGAAAATATATTTAGATAGCTATTGCTAATGCAGTCACTGACGGTGAGAAAAAATATAATTTGCATTTTGTAAGAACACGGCATGCAGTATAAAATGCAGTCGGTATATGGAATAAACCATTTCCAATTATGTCAAAGAGTATAAGAATTTTGATAACATTTTTACAGAATTGTGTTTCACTAGTCCCGTGACAGCGGACAACAAAGAATAGCACGTTTGTCTTTCATTTTGAATTTTTTCTCTAATATTTCTTTAATATTATGTAAGAAAAAAAAACTAAAAATTTAAGTTTTCTTCATTTTTTTATCCTTTATGTCATCATACATCAAGCATCAATTTCTGACTCGATTTTTTTAATTTACCTTTTTTCAAATGTGGCAACGCATTCTTGTAGACACACACTATTTTTCTCATTTCCGTTGCCCCTGTTATTGTTCATTTGAAGGTAAAGGTTTATTTATTTTTCGCGCCGAGCAGGCAACTTTCTCTGGAATGGTGTCCTCCTGAACCCGTAACCCGGTCGATGTTGATGGTTAATACCTGTAAGCGCAGCAGGTATAGGGTTAACTGTTTCTGCTTCTAATTCTTGTACCACATCTATTTCTAATACTAGTACTTCCATAAATTTATCCGGATCATAGTCCATATTCATCAATATTAGTCTAGAAACAAATAAATTTATGTAATAATAAAATTCCTATTTTTCAAATTTAACTCGCATCATTATCGCCCAATAGTCAGCGCTACTGTCATACCTATTTAATATAAGATTTGTGATCTGTGGATGCCTGCACTAGCTGTAAAATAGGATCGTCCTCCCGTACTCTTTTCACATATGTGCCTCCTCCTGTTTTAAAAATATTAGCTTTATCTAAAGCTAAATTTAGTTTAACTAATCTTTTTTTATTCTTGCAAGTGTTACGTAGTAGAGCGGCCGATGTTTCATTCAAGTTCTACTAACAAAGCTTTGTTTTGTGTGGTCAACGAAGGCATATTTCGTTGTGTTTTACAAATACGAGTATACTACAGTTTGGTGTAACATTTTTTTTTGTGTTGGAGCGAATTTATATATTAATTTCTCAATATTGTTCTATTAGGGTACTGCCAAAACGGATTGTGAAAGCTGAGACGGACAAAATTAATAACAGGCAAAGACCAGACGGAAAATTTAGTTAAGGTTATAATTAAGAGAAAAAACAAAAATTAAGCACGAGATAAGGTGAAATTGCGAAATGGGGGGTGTTAAGGGGTCTAAAGTGGTTTTTTGCGATTTTCAGCGAAATGTGAGTTCCTAGCGGAAAATTTAGAAGTTTTAGATATATTTATTATCTATAACTTTCACGCAGGACATTTTCCGCTAGGAAGTCATATTTCGGCGAAAATAGCAAAAACCCACTTTCAACCCCTTAACACCCCCCCCCCCCCCACATTTCGTAATTTCACTTTACCTCGTATTTAATTTCTGTGTTTTCTCTTAATTAAAACCTTAACTAAATTTTCCATCTGGTCCTTGCCTGTTATTATTTTTTTCTTTTCAAAAAATTATTGCCACCAGTCCACATCCTGAACACCCGGCTTAGATAGGCACATCTCGCCACTGTTATGCATCCTAATCAGTTGTCGCATATTGGACGGCGAGCTCCGTGAATCTGCACCGTTTGTACTGGTGAAGGAACCCTGCTTCACAAGTTCTTTACTCTCCCAGCTTTGTAACATGTACTGCATGAGAGTCGTAGATGGAAATAAGAACACCACCCACCAACACTTAAAAGGCACTTCGTTGTCATATTGAAGAGACGTTTATGCCTTGAATATCTGGCAATGAACGCAGGCACATTCAACTGCATATGGTAACCACAATGGTCGGACGGAGTTCTTGACTTGACCTTCGCTGGTGATAACAAACCTCAGCATTTGCAACACTACACGGGGCTTCTCCCTGCTTGGGAGCCGTTGCAACAGTTATGGGAAAGACAAGCTCTCCGTTAGATATTTTCAGCTAAAGGGATGATGGGGGCAGTTTGTAGATGGCTACGATACCGCAGGGCGCTTTTGCGAGACTCTATACATGGAAACTCTTCTTAAAACTGCCATTTATCTGCAAATATAGCCACATTTTTTAATTTTAGCATTACCTTGACTTTGGATTTAGCACTTTATTTTCAAACTTATTGTGAAAATTCTCCTGTATCTTTACTTTATATTGTTAACTTAATCTTTTTAGTGTGCTTATTTGTCCTTTATACCATTTGTTGTTTAGTTAGCTTTAGTATAAAATATAGGACATATTTATAAGTACATATAGAAAATATACAATGGTTTTAAAAAAGCACAACTAAATTATGTAAATCTGGATGTATTTCTAATAATAAATTTCATTTCCTTTGAAAAAAAAAACGAACATTACTTCTAAAAAGAGCTACATTTGTTTACAATTTGCATGATCCAAGGCTATAATAATTATTTTTCGTGGACATTTTTTATCAGCTGTTTACTTGGTTGTTCGTGATACGTAAATATAAAATTAAAATAGTAATTATGTCACGCTGAACGTGTTACTAAGGATTTTAATTCATGTTTATTTTATCTGCAATAATGGTCCCCTATGTAGGAAAAACATGAAGCTATCGCTTATTCATCACATTTTGCGTTGGTTTAATACACCATCCAACAATATTGCAGTATGCGATTATAACGGATAGATAAAATCTTTATTCAGTTTAATTACATACTGGATGCATGATATGTCACGTCAATATCTCCAAGCAATTAAAAGGTGACACATACAGTCATGGGCATAGGAATATACAACTTTTCCCATTCATAATAATCGATTCATGATACAGTTGAAACTTGGAAGCTACCGAACTTACTTATGACAGTTAAGGGTGTTTGCTTATTTCAAAAGAAAATAAAAAACAATTAATCGCATTTTAGTCCATGTTTCCGGTCTTACTTGTACTTTAAATATGTAACACGAATTGCGTAAATAGGAAAAAAAGCCATCTAAAGAGATATATTGTTATTTTTTACAAATTTCTTCGGTTACTTTTATAATATCTTGTCAAGCTTATTTCGTGAACTATACATATGTATAAGTGATTTCATTTGACAACAGACTTGAACTGGTTACACGTTCCTCGCCCATATTATTACGCAAATAATTTTGAATGAATTTTAATTTTGAAAATTACCGCCCTGGTATAGCAGCTGTGATGAGTATGATTAAAAACAACAATACAGAACAAATGTCCCAAATACTTCTGCAAGTGCTACTATGGCAGAGCGTAGGGCGACGTTCTCAATAACCAACAGATTCGCAAGTGGTTTCACTGAAATATATCCAGGGGTACTATTCAGATCGAGCTTTATTTTAGGGTATTTGGACATAATCAATTTTTGATAAATAAATAAAATGTATGTAATTTGAGCTAAAGAAGGACAATTTCATTACATTATAAATGTTAAATACTTTTAAAAGTCTCCGAAATGTGGACTAAACTAATTTCTAATAACTCCATATAGTAATATAGTCATACAACCTAATTTTGTCTAATAAAAGGTTCATACCCAAATCTTTGAGTTATTATTTTAATCAATGTGTTTTAATCAAATTTCTTATCATTGCAATTAGTTACGTACTAACAAAAAAGTACATTACGTGAAATAAAATCATATTTATATACATTTCAAAATCAAGCTTTTTAAGAAGACATGCCATGTCATATTTACCAGCAACAGAACAAGCGGCCCAAATCACTTTGATTCATTCGAATTTCCTGGAAGTTTCTCAAATCATGACAAGAGCAACTCTGCCAAGTCCAATGGATGTACTTTTCCACAAATGCTAATATTTCTCATTTTTATGATGCTGAGTGATTTAAAGGCGATTTCTTCATTAATTGCGTGAATTTTATATTTTTATCATAGTTTAAAATTTGTCTTACACGCCTCGTACACTGTAAAAAATATTAGGACTATTCCCTAAATTTAAGGCACGTTTTTCCTTAAAAATAAATGTAATTTTCTCTGACAGAAAGGGAAAATCAGTTTAATTTCCCCAAACCAATCGAACATTCAATGAATTTAGGTATCTGGCACCAGAAAATCTCTAAAGTACGTAAAATTCCCGAAATATTAAGCTCTCTTGGATACAGGGAAGAGAGCATTCAACGAATTAGGTATTATGCTACATTTTTCATGGGAATATATTTTCGTTTATATAATTCACACATTGTTCTTGAAAACATATACTATATATTGTTTTTCAATATTTTGTTTTAGCGTGCCCAGTGCACCAACATCACTTCCATACTACTTGGTAATATGGACCATAAGAAATGAGCTATTCAGCTCATACTTATGTTTTTTAAAAGGGGCGGTCTTCTATCACATTCACCTATGAAAATTCCCTACATTTTATGGAATATTCCCTAAATTTTAAGGGGGTGGGGCAGAAATTCCCTACATGTGAGGGAGAAAAAACTACCTATGTACATTTTAAGGATAAAAACCTAATCTTAGTTTTCCAAGGTGGAACTTTCCCTAATCTTATCAAGAAATGCCTAACTTGCGTGGCACAAATTGTTGCCACTCACTTTAGGGAATTATTTTTTACTGTGTAGCAAGAAAAATAAATGCAATAATTGGTCTGGTATTGAATTTGAGCTTGATTTGAATTTTATACCGATGGTAAATTACTTACCCAAGATTAAGGGAAAAATAATCTTGTGTCTCCAAGATCAGCCATTTTCAATAAAATTGCCAAATATAGTATATTATGTATGACAGAAAATTATGCTACTGTTTCGTCGAATCCTTAAAACTTTGAAAACCAATTTTATGCCAAATTGGCCAATCTGAGGTTCATCAAATAGCATAAATCACGGAAAGATAGCATTTGAATTCTATTTTAATGTGAGAAAAACCTTCTGAACGGGATAAATATTTTTCATAATAATAGACCAAATCCTAACAGTTACCAGAAAAATATAAATAAAATTGTAAGTCATGTATTTTTCAATTTATAGACATTTCTTTTGTTTTCGAGAAAATGTACACCTTGTGATGGTTTTCTAGCTCCTGTTGCTACAAATCTTTACTTTTTTACAATTTTATTTTTCTTATGTAATTCCGAATAGTGCTTATGTAACCTGCTGCTTTAAATTCTAAGCCTACTGTTCCAGCTTGTAAGAAAATGTCACATTTTGCCGAACCAAGAATAGAAAATTAATATTTCACCCAACTTTAACTGACTGTAAAAAAAAATGTACTACGCCAATTTGCCAAGTATCTTTAAAAGTTGACGCATTTAATATGGATTATAAAATGGTATAACACTTGCTACAGTATTTCTTAAATTACGGCAAAAAAAAATTTTTCTTCAAGAAACCCAGTGTCGAAAAATTTCTTTTCACCTACTAAAAATGATTCTAGTTTAGCTTGCCGTAAGACCGTAACTTTCAGATTTTAGTTTGAGTGAGACGGAGAGTCATTAAATGAAGGGTTAGTTAGCAAGATAGTGACGCGCGCTCGTTAAATCATTGAGTTTTTACAAATGTGCATCGTCTACTCTCCACAGATGGCCGAATTCCCAGCCAAGTACATGGTGAAGAAAGAGTTCCTTACCTTACGAGGACGTAGTACTTCAAGTAGTTGAAGAAGACCCAAGTACTTTGGTACGTATAATCCAGGAAAGCACAGGAGTGCCTTAAAGTATAGCTCACCGAATTTTACAAAAACATGAGCTCCAGAATTCCGGAAGCAGTTGAATTTGCCATCAATGGAAGATTTGCCCGTCTGATAACGCGATCCTTTTTAAGAAGATGTCGAACTTGTATTGCAGCTGAAGGAAGGCAGTTTGAGCATCTTTTGTAAATAATGAATCTTAGCATCCAAATAATTGGTGTTTATTTTAAACTTAAGGAAAATTTGTCCTAAATTCAACAAAAAGTTAGGATCTCTAACTTGAAAGCGTCACTATCTTGCTACCTCTCACTCAAAATAAAATCTGAAAGTTACGGTCTTACGGCAAGTTTCGGGTACACTAGAATCATTTTTAGTAGGTGAAAAGAATTTTTTCGAAACTGGGTTTCTTGAAGAAATTTTTTTTTTTGCCGTAATCTAAGAAATACTGTAGCAAGTGTTATACCATTTTAGAATCCTTATTAAATGCGTCAACTTTTAAAGTTATTTGCCAAACTGGCGAAGTACATTTTTTTTTTCATTACAGTCAGTTAAAGTTGGGTGAAAT